>OZ038400.1:5766881-6044458 GCA_964036045.1 Eutreptiella sp. 'Long Island Sound 2002' | reverse complement strand
GCGTTCGATGGTTTGCCGATGGGGCGTATCGGCTTTGCTTCTTTGGCCTTCATGGCCTACCCCCCCCCCCCCCAAACACACACGAGGAGGGACACCAAGGGGCTGACGCAGCACCTCGTGGAACCAGCCGGTAGGTCATGTGGCAAAGCTGCGTTTGAATTAAACAGTCACATACTGCTGCGTAGTACACAGTTTTGAGCAGATCACGGGTTTGTTGTCTGCCCGTTGGGTTGGGGGTGAAGGGGGCGGGTTCACAATACTGCGTGTGGCGCGGAGTCCACTCAGCTCACCCCAACGGCTGGGGGGAAATAGTTTCAATCGGTGAGAGTGGGACAGTCGTCCCTGTGTTCACAAGTGCCGCTTCAGCCTCTTGGAGTCCCTCCCATGCGCCGGCAACGCTTGACACAAAGGCATTCCCAAGTCAGTGACATTTGGGGCGGGTTCACCACGGCCGATGTGGGAAATGGAACAGGGCCAGGGGGTTCTGGACCACCAAGTGTTACCGCGTGCGGAGGATTCCCTCCTCCAAAGTACGTACACCTGGAGGTACCCCCCGGCCTCCTCCCTCGGCCTTCATGCCCCCCACCCCCCAAGGGTGCATTAGAAGGGAAGGGACCTGAAAGGCGCCCCCAGAGGCGGTTAGGCAGGCGGTTGGAGGAGGTTGCCGAAGCGGTTGGGGGCGGTTACTGTCGGTTACAAATGCCATCGAAGCCCGCACTTGCCGTCAGGGGGACAGTGGCTGGGCATAGGCTGGGCGCCCTGGAGGGGGGGGGGCTTCCAATGCCACCACCCCCCCCTGCCCGAGCATTGCTAAGCAAAGTTCTGCCCTGCGCTGCTTCATCCCTCTGCCTCTTGCAGCCCCTACCCTCTGCACTGAGGCCCGAGGCCCGCAGGCACAGCCCTACAGACTTCTCCGCTTGTCCCCTCAGGCCACGCCGGGGGCCGGATGGACCTCCCATGAGCCCCTGTTCCACATCGCCACGTCCGCCGACGCTCAGGGCATGTACCTCGCGGGCACGCCCGTGGGCCATCGCGGCAACCGCACGGAGGTCTGCTCTCCCCCCGGGACTCTGTGAAGGCAACGGTTGTCTGCTTGAGGCCTCGGAAGGTTTGGGTGCCGCGCCGCAAGTTTTCCGCAACTTTCCGCATTTGGATTTGACGCCCCCTGACTACAATCCCCCCCCCCCCCCCGGGGGCTCCATTGGCACAACCGACCAAGGGAATGGGAAGGGAAGGAGTGGTGGGAGGCCGATGGACACCATGGCCTATGGAGGGAAAGGCCAAGGGAAAGGAAAGGGCAGGGGAGAGGGACAGTTAGGGCAGGGAGGAAGAGGAAGGACACAGGGCGGTGAGAAGCCGATGGGCACCACCGCTGATGGAGGGAAAGGGTCCAAGGGAAGGGCAGCGAATGGCGATCGGCCAATAGGCGCCGCCAGCTGCAGACGAGAACAATACACCAGGGCAACATGCCAACCCCCCCCCCCCCCCCGCCGCATGCGCCAGGACCTCTTTTTCTGCCGGTCCCTGACCCCCCAGCGGCCGTTGACCCCCCGTGTCTGACCGCACGTCCCCTGGGCCCCCCCGCGCAGTGTCCGGGGCCACCCCCGAGAACGGTCGTCATAGCCCGTTACCGTCGACCGCCCCGCAGGTCTGTGAAGCGCTGGAGTACGTCGGTCTCAAGGTCAACGGCGAACACCGCGACGACGAGTGGGTCATGTGGGCCATTTCGAAGGACCGCAAACGAGGTCGCCTTTGCCGGATCGCCGGGGGGGGCGGGGGGGCTGGGGGCTACCCCCCTCCCCCCCTCCGCACTGCCCTGACTCTACCCCAAAGGCATTCCCATACCCCAACACCAGCCCCAACCGCATTCCCAACCGCCAGTAACCGCCCACCCCCCAACCGCTTCACGTCCCCCGTGACCGCTCTACAACCGCTCTGGAACTGCCCCGATCGCCCCCCCTCCCCTTCAAGCAAAGCGCTGGGGGGGGGGGGGGGGGCACCCCGGGGCCCTTCAGGGCCTCACTTGAAACGACTGCCCCGCAGGAGGATCCCCCACCCGCCCCCCTCCCGTGGCAGTCGGTGGCTGCGGGTGTCGTATCGGAGCGCAGCCCCTCCCGACGGTCGTCAATCAGGGGCCAAGGGTTCGTGGCCCTGGGCCGCTTCGGCATCGCGGGTCGTCCGTATCTCGGCCCATGAGCCGCTTCCGCCTGTGCCCCAGGGATGCCCCCCCCCCCCCCAAGTGTGAAGCCCCAATCCAGAACCCCCCCCCCCACCCTCTTTCTCTTGTAAAGGGCGTTCCAGTTGGAAGGCCTTCTGGGGCCCAAGACGAAGTCTTTGCTGCACTCCCGGGTGCCGCACTGGAACACCATTGCACACAGCAATCCAAGACTGTCTTGCAAATGCAATCATCGGCGCTGGCCGAAAAATTGGCGAATGTCGGCCAGTCCCGAAATGCCCAGTTTTCCGGTCGGCTGGTTCGGCCGGCGAAATTCATCAAAGGAACTTGAGGGAAAGGTGGCGAGGTGGTGGAAAAGTGGGGGAAATGGGAAATTTGTCCCAAATTGTCCCTTTTTCTCTGATTTTTCACCCGTTTCCTTCCAATGTCACACATTTTTTCTACACTCCCCATAATGTATCGTTGGCAATTTCCCACAATTCCCTGAATTCCCTCATTTGCCCCCATTTCCCCCCACTTTTCCCCCATTCCCCCCCCCTTTGCCCCCATTTCACCCCACTTCCCCCCATTTCCCCGCCATTTCCCCCATTTTCCTTCACCCCTGGGGCTAGTTGGCCAATTTGGCTGCAGCTCACGCCTACGCCTCTAAATGGCACGACGCCACTACTTTGGATCAGCCCATTGGACGCAGCACTCGGTGTTGCGTGCCCCAAACACTCCAGACTGTCTCATTGTGTGCCCCACCAGCCATCGTGCGTGGGGCATGGGAACGCGCCCAGCGCCTTTATTGACATGATCTGGAGCGCCCCCCCTGTCGCTCAGGCCTGGCTCCCCCGCGGGATTTTTCACCGCTGCACACTTGCTCTTGTGGCCCTTAACTTTTCTGCGGGACCCGTGCGGAAGCCCGACATTTAGGGCAGCCTCCGCTCCGCCCCCCCTTCCCTTTTGCGATCCTTTCTCCTCTGTTTCCCAAGTCATAGAACAGGGGATGTGCGTAGTGCAGCACCATTTGCGTCATCATGTCACCGCAGGGACATGTTCTGGAGCAGTCAGGCACAGCACCGCATGAGTCGTGTCAACGGGTTCTGTTGGCGATGGCAGTGTGGTCAGTGTGGCTGCAGCACCGGGGCGCCAGGACAAGATCCATTCCGCAGCGGTTTTGGTAGGCCCAGCCAGCCCTTTGAACCGAATTGTGAAGGGGGGGAGGGGGGTGGGAGCCAAACCCACCACACGGGCACTTCACCCACACACAGCCACCGCCGCCCACAAACAAGGCACACACGTGGAGCACCACCAAGAGCCCAAGACCCCACACCCCAACGCCAACACGGCGCCCACCACACATGCAACAACCAAGGCCACACTTACACACAACATAGAAGGGATGCTTCCCTGATGCACTCCCGGGAGCCATCACCATCCCGACCACACCGGGAGGGGAAGGCAACCCAAACCTAAGTAAGGGGGTCGCCCCTGCGGGGGGTTGGCAGCCGGCTACGCGGTTGTCCATTGGGCAGCGACCTAAAACATGTACTGCCCGTGAGTAGCTAAGTTCTGTCACCAAGGCCTAGTGCAGGGGCCTTGGGCACGCTTATGAGACACAGCGTCCAAACCATTGGTGGTCACTGCACACGACCAACCAGGGGGTGGACTCACACGAGTCCCTAGCTCCGAGGCGTGGACAGCCCGGAGTGAAGTCCTCAAACGGGGAGCCCCTCAGCAGCCCAGAAAGCAAAAGAGCAACAACGCAACACATTCACCCCAGAACAACCCCAACAAACACTAGTGACAGGTCAGTTTGTAGATTTGGAGACATGTGCAAAAGTGCCTGGTGCCCCTTGCACCACCCAACTGCGAGTGGGACAACCCCACAGCCACAATGGGATGCAGGGAGCGACATGCTACCCCCCTGGCGCCGTAGACCAGAAGCAGTGAGCATGCTAGCAGAAAAAGAAAGAGCCCGAAACTGGGAGGAACGCATGCAGCAAAACAGCCGGGCACAAGGCCGCCCTACACACGGCAGGGAGACAAGCCCCAACAGGACACACAACAAGACACAAGGGAACCATGAGGTGCGAGCACTGCAGCAACCACCAAATGCAGCGCACGCCGAGCGAGCCATCGGCAAACACCCCCCCTCCCTCTACAAGGTGCCCACGTACTCCACAAGGGCGGGGGCTGCGCCCCGCGCGCCGGGAGGTGCCCGCCACAGGGGTGCAACAGGGCCGTGAACAGCCAACCGGGCACGGGGCAGTCCACGTTGTATGGAGATGTGAAATCCTCGTACGGGGGGGGCAGGCGGGTGGGACAGGAGGGGGTGCGCGACATGGGCACCCAGCAGCGCCACCAGACAGGGGGAGGAGCAACACAGACACACAAAACGCGGGAGCCACACCAAGGGGGACAAGGGCGGGCACACCAGAGAAGGAGGAGGGGCACAGCAAGGCAGGAGAGGCTACCAGAACGGCGGGAACAGGGAACCAGAATGGAGCAAATGGTGGAGCGTGCGCATGGGAGGCAGCGACAATAAAGGGGATGGCTTGGCCAGCCAACCCCGTCGCTACCGGGTGCCAGGGCAACCCGTGCTCAACCGGCATCAGGTGGGGGGTGTCTCCCGCAGCCCAGATGGGCTGTTTGCGCAACAGGAGCGGGAGCCCATCAGGGGCAGACCAACCGTGAGGGGGAAAAGGACATATGGTGGACGGCCCGGACAGCGCGTGGAGGAACAGGGCACCTGGGCCGCACAGAAACACAGCGAGGCAGGCTATGGACGGCCTGTGGACAGAGGTGTGTGGACAGCAAAAACAGTCAAACGACCCCGGCAACAACCAGCACATCCTCAATACGCCAATTATTGGGCGCCGCTGACACGCAAACGGCACACCATGCCACATTCAGCACAGTCCCAACACGCCAACTACTGGGCTCCGCGAAACGACACCAGCAAGAGCACCTGCTGCAGCGGCCGACAGAAAGTAGCGACCCGACGCAACATGCGAAGGGAAGAACGGGTGACCGTCCAAGGCCCCGTAAAGGGACAACAACCTGACGGAATGTCACACAGGGGGGTAAGGGATGCATCAGAAGGGAAGGGACCTCAGAGGCGGCCCCAGAAGCGGTAGGGCAGGCGGTTGGACGGGGCTGCCAAAGCGGTTGGGGGCGGTTACTGTTGGTTACAGATGCCATTGAAGCTGGCGCGTAGCGTTTGGGGGACAGTGGCTGGGCATAGACTGGGCGCCCTGGTCAGGGCGGGGGGGATGCCTCCCCCCCTTCCAATGCATCCCTGGGGGGGGGGAATTTGGCACAAGGCCTCGGTATCTGATTGTCGGGGGGGGGGGGGGGCGCTGTCAGAGAAACCGATTCAAAAGGGCCGCCGGTCCCTCACGTTTCAACAGAAAGGAGGCCCTGTCACGTGCATCAGGGGCCGCATCCCCCCAAGTAGTGCCTCACACCCCCGGTCCATAGAGGGAGGGGGAGGGTAGTGATTGACAAGCGAAGCCCAACGTCATTCATATTTGTGGCCGATACGACCCGCCGCGCGGCGAAACAGGAACAGAAACACGATGTGTCCAGCAAAGCCGAGAGCAGTCCCTCTCGATGTGCACCGTCGTGCAGAGGGCACGGTCCCAGACCCCCCCCCCTTTTTTGGCAGCTTTGACCGGGCCAACTCCTCTGACGCTTTTGGTGTACGTCAGCTTAGGCCCAATTTTTGTCCTGCGCCCGCCAGGGGGGCACCCAACCCGCCTTGATCCCCCAACCCGTGCCCTTATAAACCCAAAAAGTGGGCCAAAACGGCCCATCGCCCAATTATTGTAGTGCCCGGCGGGTGGGGGGGCGTGGGAGGCCCTTTCACACCCCCGCACCGTCCTCAGACGCCTCCATCTTCATGTACAAGCAGCTGGACAGCGACCCGTGGTCCGTCACGGGCTGCATGACGCGGCTGCCCCTCAAGGGCCTGTACTTCTACGGGGTGCCCGGGATGCTCGTCTCGCAGCTGCACCTCCGCAAGGGGGCGCTCCCCCTCTCCGCCCTGCAGAACCTCTACTACAAGCAGAAGGGCCTCTTCGGTTTGTACCTGGGGCCCAAGTTGGGCGATGGCCTGCAGTCGCTGGCGGTCCCGTTCGAGCTGGAGCCGTACCCCTACCGCACGCACACCGTCGCGCCTCCCCTGGCCACGGCGTCTGTGGCCGGCCAGACGGAGTGCAAGGCCTTGTCGAAGTATGCCCCGCAGGGCGGTCCCTCAGAAGTCTTTTTTTTGGGGGTGAAGGACAGGCCTTAAGGACAGCCCCTTGGGACCCCAACCGCCAGCCGCCGACCGCTGACCGCCACCAACCGCCAACCGCCACCAACCGCCAACCGCCCACCAACTGCCGGCCGTCACCAACCAGCAACCGCCGCCAACCGCCAGCCATTGTTCAACAATGCTTCTGTGGTCTTGTGTCCTGCCCATGTCTTGACCATGAAGCGGAAAGTGTCCCCGTGACAGTTCGTTTCTGTTGGCGTTGCGAACCCCCTTTTTTCCCTCCTTACGGACAGCCCTGACGTCCGGGCCTAGAGAAGGGCCGGCCTCGCTTCTCCTGCCTCACGTCTGCCGGCACGTCTATTCAATGGGCGGGGGGTGCGGGGGGAGTGCTCTGGACTCGACCCCACTCCCCGGCCCCCGTGTGACTCCACGCCACCAGGGCTGTCCTGAAGAACACATTCTTTTTTGCTGTCAAGGACAGCCCTTAAGCACAGCCCTGCACCCGAGGCACTGGACGTGACACGTTGGCGCTGAAGGCGCCAGAGACGGTGTTGGGCTGCGGAGGATTTTTTGGCGAATGGTTTTGACCGGGGGGGGGGAAATTATGCGCGTGCATAATTGTGCATAATTTTGCATAATTCACAATTGGGCCAAATTGCATAATTGTGCATAATTGTGCATAATGGTCTGCTCCACTCTTGTCCAATGCAGTTTGTTGTTGTGTTTATCATGGACAATTTTGTCCAGCAAAATGCACCCGCACATGCTTCCACTGCTGAAGATGTTTTGCCGGATTATGAAATTCTTCCACCGTCTGAAAATGAGGGAAAGCAAGGTGATTTTCTGACCAAAATAGGCATAAATGGCTGCTGCAGATTTCACTGTGTTGTCTGTTTGTGGGGGATTGCAATCCCAGGTTCCTTCTTGTTTGCAATCCCTGTGTGTCTTCGTTGCAATGCAGCCCGCATAGTCATGCAATATTGTGCATAATTGTGCTTTGCATAATCCAAGGCCCCTGCGTGCATAAAATCCCCCCCCCCCTGTTTTGCCCCAACACACGCGTCGCAAAATCCCGTACATCCGTATCGCACCTTCCGTGGGAGAGGCACCAGATTTTGCGGTGGCAGAGGCCTACTTTGACCCGCAGGAGGAGGTGGTACAATGAGGCAAAGCGTCTGGGGATCATGCATCTTCTCGTGCGCAACTGCGCTTGTCACATAACAGCCAAAGGATGCCACAGCAGAGAGAGAAGGATTGAACAAACGGAGTTGCAGCGAACACCTGCGGACTAGCCAAGCGTGGCACACTCCCCGGTACATCGGCGGCAGACCGATGCACTAGACGGGCATGGGAGCACATGCGACCTCATTGAACTTCTGAACTGCCACCAACGAGTCCCCAGGCTCAGCCATGTTATGGTATGGGGCCTCCCTCCAGAACCAGCCGGCCACTGGGCAATTCAATGCATCAATCATGTTGAAGTTGGCCGGTTGGGATAATACAATAAGGAGGTATGTACATATACATGTGTGTGTGTGTATGTGTTTGTGTGTGTGTGTGTATTATCATTTGATATGAACTCAAGCACAAACGCAGGCAGCCCACAGTGTACAGAAACAGCCCCCCCCCCCCCCTCCATTGCGCAAGCACCGCCCTTGCACAGCCACCACCACCCAGTGAAGCCGTCATGTTTGGAACCGTCAAATTGACGGTTCCACTTGCGTGTTCAGCCTGTTTTGTGCGGTGTTGTGCAAAGTTCACTGCCTCCCATCGTGTCCTGCAGTCCCAAATGTGTTTTCCTCCGCCGGCGTACCCTCCGAAGTACATGCGGTCTGTGCCTTTGGTGACTGCGCAAGAGGCCGGGCAGGGCACCCAGCCCCCTGTGTCCTGCATGTCTTGCTTCATCCACTTCACGCCCACAGGTCCGTGCTGGACTTCGCATTCTATGTCACCACGTCGGTATGCCAAGCGGCATCCGCGTGCTCCGATGAGCTCTTTGAGCGGGCCATGCTGGCGTGCGTGGACCCGGACACATCAAAGTCCTCCCATTTCGGCCGCAATTACACCACGTTTCTGAACCGCCAGGTGTGAGGACTGTGCCGCCAAGGGTTCCCTTTAAAGGCGGGGTGCCAAATTACGATTTCAATGCATACAGGGGCGGGGGGGGGGGGTCCAACAACAGCCCACCAACCACTGGGCTCCACCAACGCGGAAACGACACCAGCAGCCCCGGCGCACCAACCACTGGGCTCCGCAAACGCGGCAACGACACCAGCAGGAGCACCGGCCGCAGCGGCCGACAGAACGCAGCGACCCGACGCAACATGCGAAGGGAAGAACGGGTGACTGTCCAGGGCCCCGCAAAGAACCAGCAACCCGACGGAATGTCAACACGTGACAACTTTCACGTAACCATATTTGGGGGGAGGGGGCTTTCGCGGGTAAAGTTTCGCCGACAAGAAAGGTGGCGAAATGTTGGCGTAACAGTTCCATCCGTCACCGCAGCTGCAGGCATTGTGTCTCTTGAGCAGGGCCAGGGTGCGATTACGAACGAATGTGAAGCTGCGCAAGAAACGGTCGGCTCGGGCGCGTTCGTAGGCGTGCTTGGCTCCTCTCAGAAAACACAATTCAGGGACCAATGTTGTGGCGATGTGTTGCAATTGTGGAGTCTCTGTCTGGGGCATGTCTTGTTGTTTTGTTGCAGTCACTTGGGAGTATGGCACTTGGAGCATTGGGGATTTCAAGGGGGGCAAAGTGGTCCCCGGGCGAAATCCCCCCCCCCCTCTGTATTTTGCCATCACGCCGCGGCTGAGTGGGCACACTACCCGGAGGGTGCCTGGCCGTACCCTCAAGGGAGGGCGCTCGGGAGGGCCACCAATGGGCCACACGGATGTGCGTCCGTGAGATCGATGCTGAGGCTCTTGTCGGACGGCTGTACCCCCCCCCCCCCTCCCCCGGCCCCATGCACAGTCCCCCCAAGAGCGCACGACCCCCCCCCCCCCACGAGGGATGTATTAGAACGGCCGTACACCGTCGGAAGACGGGGGGCAACCCCCCCCTCGACCCCCCCCCCTCCTCCTGTTCCAATGTTTGAGGCTGACAGCCACAATTTTGCTTTGGCGCCTTCAGCGCCAAGACGGCTTAAGCCTCAAAGTTTTTTCCCCACCTTCAGCGGAGACCATAGGGGGACCTTGGGAGGAGGGGGGGGCCAGCCAAACCCCCCCTCCCCTTCAGACCCCCCCATCCGCCCCCTACCCCCCCCTTTCTAATACACCCCCCCCCCTCCCCCAGGGTCACTAAACTTTGGCTTGTTTGCAATATCCCGGACTGCCCACCTGCTATACCCCCCCTGCAATACGCACTTTCCAGCGCCCGGCTTTGCGGTGCCCGCGTCCTCTGTGTCCCGCGTGCTCCGTTACGGCGATACACTACACATCACCCCACCGCTTGCCAAGGGTCGCAGCAACAACGATGCAACACCCCGCAGCCCGTCCAGGCCCCTCTTACATAAATCTACCGCCCTCCGAAAACGGCCAAAATGGCCGAAAATAGTAAATCTACCCCGTTTCCAGGTCCAAAATGTATCCAGAGTTCAGTACGCCATTGAAGAGGGGGAATGTGGCGGGAAGGGGGGGGGGGGGGGGGGGCTCCAAAGGAGGCGTTGCAAATCCGCCAGTGGTGTTCGCCGGAGGTTGGGACAGTTCCGTCAATGAGCGGTCGGAGTGGCGGGCCTTAGTGCATCATGGCCCAGGCATTTGCCCCTGTACACAGGGTCACAGCCCCATGATGTTCGTCAATGGTGGACCGGGGCTATCAAAACACATGAATGGGGTGACCGCTCCGTCCCGGGGCAGACCGGATCAGCCATACATTACCACACGGGTCGCACTGTGTGTGACTGCAGGGGAGGGTGTCCGCTAGGCCTGTGGGGCGGCTTGTGGGGATCTCAGGAGCAGAGCTTTGCTTCACAACTCAGCATCTCCTGGGGGGAGGGGGGGGGTTCGCCGCTGGACTTCATTACAGGACCTGGACTGAGTACTGCCACGTTTGCAACTCTCCTTCCAGACCGAAAGGCGCCTATGGTACCACTGATGAGGATTTTTTTGCGCTGACGTGTGCTTGCTCTTGTGACTAGCACACTACACGACTCCAAACGGGGGGGGGCTAACCCCCCCCCCCCCCCCCGGACCCGGATTTCGTCCCGGGAAAAAAATGAAGTTCTACAAAAGGAAATATTGATTTGGCTGTTTTTGGTACACAAACTTTTGGACTCTTGGGTTCCAGACCCCCCCGCACCATCCCCCTCTTAAGGAGAACTCTGCTCAGGGGTTTTTTTTTCACCTCCGCGCAGGAAAATGTGCTGGAGTGTCTCTCTGGATTCTCCCCAACGTTGACTCAAGGCTAAGGCCAGTTGCGGGGTAACAGACGGTCATTGGTGGGTAACGAAGGCGGTTTGTGCTCAACCGCCAATGCCTGGGGGCCTTCGGGTCATCAATGCTGGTGAATCAACGGCGATTGTCTCTAGAGGCAGTGTGACAGGGCCCGGTATTGAGTTGTCACTGCTGAGGGCAGGAATTGGAAGGGGGGAGCCCCCCCCCCCCCCCCCAAACAGGGCGCCCAGCCTATGCCCAGCCACTGTGTCCCTCACGCCAAGTGCCGGCTTCAATTGCATTTGCAACCGCCAGTAACCGCCCCCAACCGCTTTGGCGACCTCCTCCAACCGCCTGCCTAACCACTTCTGGGGCCGTCTCTGAGGTCCCTTCCCTTCCGACGCATCCCTTGCTGAGTGCATCCCGCTTCAGGTTTTCGTGGAGTTCCTGTACACGCTAGACAACCCTTTGCTGGTCCGGTCCAAGAAACTGCGGGGCCCCGAACAGTTTGCCGGGCCCGGGGCCACCGAACTGCAGCTGCTGCTGCTGGTGTACACGCAGGAGGTGGACATTCTGTCGGTGGTGCAGGTCACCTTTGAGTTGTCCGGGCCAACGGTTGGGGCGGGCGCTACCGTCAGCCACTACCCGGCGGTACACACGGACCTGTGGACTTACAGCTATCTGCCGCTGGTATGCCCCATGCGATTCGGGGAAGACGGAGGCCGGGCTCCTTTTCACACCTTGGCATTGGGAGGGTGGGGGGTGGGAGGTGGGGGGGGCTCCCAACCGCCCAACCCCCCGACAGGACCCGCCCACCCACCCACCTACCCACCACCCACCCTTTTAAAATATCGGTGCCCATTTTTTCTTCTGGTGTTGGTCACAGTAGTGGCCTGCTTTGTGCCTGTGGTACTCTTGTACCGTGTGTCCATGTACTCCAGTTGCGGCCTTTTTGCCTTTGCAGATATATTGAAAAAGGCTTGGCACCCCCGTTGTTCACTTCAGTGCGGCGACTGTTGGTCGGTGGTGGTTGTTCTATGTGCCCCAAAAGCTTCTTCGGCACCTCTAAAAACTCAGCACCACTGGTGGGGGGGGGGGGGCTGGACCCCCCATCCCCCGCCCCCCTTCAAAGGAGCCCTGGGCGTGTCGCGGGGGGATTCGCCATCAAGGGTAAGTGTCCCAGTGCTACTTCTGGGCATACGCACTTGGGCTGAGTTTTGAGGGATCAAGCGTCTCCATCGCGTATGTGAAGTCACCACGGGAAAAGTTTTTGTCTGTACCCGAGAGTGGGATGGTTGTCCTTCTGTTCAAAAGTGCCGCTTCAGCCTCTTGGAGTCCCTCCCATGCGCCGGCAACGCTTGACACAAGGGCATTCCCAAGACAGTGAAGTGTGGAGGCGGTTGGACAGGCGGTTGGACGGGGTTGCGGGGTTTCGGGGCGGTTACTGTCCGTTACAAATGCCATTGAAGCTGGTGCGTAGCGTTCGGGGGACAGTGGCTGGGCATAGGCCGAGCGCCCTGGAGGGGGGGGGTACCCCCCCCCCCCTTCCAATGCATCCCTGGGGGGGGGGTTGGCACAAGGCCTCGGTATCTGATTGTCTGGGGGGGGGGGGCTCACTAGTGCTCACTCAAACGTAACACAGGGCCTGGGGGTTCCGGACCACCAAGTGCCACCCGTCAGTACTGCCCCTGCGCTCACCGTTGCTGATGCGGCCCCTGGGCGTCCCTCCCGTGCCGGCGCCGGCAACGCGTGCATCACGTTCAGTCATTCCCCAGACAATCAAGTTTGGGGGTGCTCACGACCACCGATGCAGCACAGGGCCCGTGGGACTCCACGGCACCGACATTTCCGGGTAGTGTTCCAGTGAAGGGGGCAGGTGCGGAAGTTTGGGGGATGGGGCGTGCGTAGAACCCCCAAAAGGGGAGGGCGTCTGGGCCGGGGGCCAGGGCAGTCCTTAAGGGACCAGATTTTTTTTTTTTTGCTAAGGACCGCCCTTAGGGACCGCCCCAAGGGACCGCCAACCGCCAACCGCCAACTCCCATCAACCGCCAACCGCCACCAACCGCCAACCACCAACCGCCACCAACCGCCGCCAACCGCCAGCGGCGACCAACCGCCAACTGCCAACCACTGCCAACCGCCACCAACCACCAATCACCAACCACCAACATCCGCCAGCCACCACCAACCGCCACCAACCGCCAGTTGCCAACTGCCAACCACCAACCGCCGCCAACCGCCAACCGCCAACCGCCACCAACCATGGTTGAGCACATGGGAGTGCCCGCGGGCTTTTTTGGGAAAACTGGTTCTGGAACACTTTTTTTTCCCTTTTTTCCGTTAAGGACCGCCCTGCCGGGGGCGTAATGGGCCGGCGCACTGCTCAGCCGGTGTGAAACGCGCCGAAGCCGCCGAAAGGTTTTGCGGTTCGGAATGGCCCAGATATTGTTTTCACTGCAAACATTTGTGTGGGGACCCCGAAGGCAATGTGCAGTGGGTAGGGCCTGGGGGTGTCCGAGGCCGTTTAGAGTCTGGCTGCATGAGCCGCTTTTGAAGGCGCGCGCGCGTGGCGGTCCCTGTCGCAGGAGCTCACCCCCCCCCCCTACAGTTCCCCTCAAGGTCACCCACAGTTGCGCTCGATGCAGTTTCGCGCTGTGCCCCATCCGCCTTCGGGACCCCCACGCCGCAGGTCGGGTGGTGGTGGTGGCCGGGTGCGAGATCACGCTTTTGCTGAGGGGCAAAGTGACCCGGGGGTGCGTTCAGCAGCAGTCACCAAAGCCGTCGGTGGCGGTTGCAAAAGCGGTTGGGGGCAGTCGTCGGTGGTCAATGCGGCGATTGGGGGCATTTCCGAAGATCAAAAGGGGGGCCAGTGGGAGGGGGCACGCCCGCCCCCCCCCCCCCCCACGTCGAAGTTGCTGTCGGCGCTGCGGCTCCCGCGGATGTGTGGTGGCCGTGAACCCCCAATTCGACGGCGGTCCACCAGAACTCGGCCTCACTCAGTCCTCTGAGACAGTGAGAGACGCCCCCTGCGCTGCTTCGGTCTGGCGCTGTGCCCCGTCATATGAGGGCAGGGCATTGACCCCCTGCCACCGATTCTGCGCCACGCCCTCCCCTTCCCGTCCCCCGCCTGCGCGCACCCCCCGCGGAGTGCACGCCCCCAGGGCCCGTCGCGCGCACGCAGGTCATTGCCTGCACCGTCCTCACCGTCCTCCTGCTGCTCGACATCGTCGCGAATGCGGTCGCTCTGTGGCAGAGGGGCGGCGGGTCGCTGGGCACAACGGTCATGTTCTTGGGCTACGACCTGTTCCTGCTGATCTTCGCCAGCGTGTTCCAGATCCGCCGCCTGTTGCTGACGCGCACGTCGTACGAGACCGCGATGCATCTCGTGTCGACGCTGCAAAGCATCCCGTGGGACAATGGGGACGTGAGTTTTGACAACAAGACCAAGTGGTATTTCGATGTGCTGGACGAGATTGTTCACACGGTGTGGGAACCGTTCCCTTGCGGGTAGCAATGCCGGAGGCGGGGGAAATAGGAACAGGCGAGATTGGGAATGGCAACAGTTGGCGCATTAGAAGTGTCTCAAATTATGCCACGGCATTTTCATGTCCGAAACAACAGCACGTATCCGGAAGTGGCCAGAAGGAAAGTACAGCAAGCACCGAGAAGCCAGGACCTAAGAAATAACAGCAACCAACCAAAGGCCCATGGGAAATGGCAACAAAACATTCACAGGCTGTGCTTGTTCGTGTGCCACAACCCAGGGATTTTGGATCAAATCCCGGGGGGGGGGGGGGGCGACTGTCGGATCACACCTCGGCCGCATACCCAACTGTTCGGAGGTGCCCGACCCCCCCCCCCCCCGGGGAACCGCCCTCCCCGGCGCCCCTCCCAGAACCCCCCCCAAGGGGCCTCCGGCCGACAGTTAGTTGGGGGGGTAGTTGGCGTCCAAAACCGAGGGGTCCCCCCCCCCGGGGATCAAATTTGGCGGTGGCATTTGCGAAGTGATGCCAAGCCACACCAACTTTCGCACGTTCCTAATTTTCCGCCCTCCGGTATGTCGGCGGTGTGTGTGTCACCGATCGGGTACCGGAGGGTGCTGGTCCTTTAGTATCTCTGGAGTTGGTGTGGATGCCAGTGCTCTGTCACTGCTACTGTTCGTGCCATTGCTGGGTACAGGCAGGGGCCAGGACAGTGCCACTTGCACTGGCCAGTGGCGGTGCAAATGCTAGTGCTAGTGCAGGTGCTGGTGCGGGTGCTGTTGAAGGTGCCAGGGCCTGTGCCACCGCTGCCGCTGCAACTCCTGCTTCCTCGTTCGTTTCCGTGTTTGTGCCGGGGGAAAGTAGTTTGAGGCAGTTAGAAGCTGACGTCTGCAGAGCACAGGATCGAAACCCCGTTGCCTCAAGCACGCCCCGCAGCTTCAGCATGAGCAGCAGCTTCAAGCCACCTCTCCCGTACTGAGCAATTGCACTCCAGAAGATACGACGTAGTGGAATACTCTGAAGGCGACCATCGGGACATGGCAGAGGCCTTTGGCTCCATGGTTTGACGTAAAATGGATGCCTCATTTCGTTTTTGTATGTTGATGGGGCTTACTTGGCACGCACACTTCAGATGCGAATTCGATGATGAAGTACCCTGCCCACATCTTTTGGTGCTTGATGAGAGGGAGGGGCTGCCGCAAATATGAAAGCGAAAGCGCGTAAGTGGGGTCAGACGAGCCCATGCTACAGGCAATACAACATGCATCATGCCCTCAATGTTCAGAACAGGCCTTGTCCCCACCCTGCAGTTCTATGGCACCAGGTGTTGCCGATGCACCACCTCTGCATCGAAGTCTTGTGGAGCCCGATTGATGTTCGCCACATTTTCTATTTGGATGCGCATGTCTGATCCAATATATTCAGTATATCCATCTTTTGATCATGATGTTCTTTGGCCTCCAGGGCCACCAAGGACACACAAAAGGCTCGTGTGGGTGTGGGTGTGGGTGTGGGTGTTGCTGTCAGCGGAATTTGTGCTATTGCTACTGAGGATGTTGCGGCTGATCGTTTCAGTATCGCTTCTTCTATTTCTGCTGGTGATAATAGTGCCATTCATACTCATTCATGGTGCTCGGGTTACTTTTACTTGTGGTGCCAACACTGTTTCTGCCTCTGACAGTGATTCTAGTGTGTCTATGAGTGGTGTTATTGCTACTTCGTTTCGTGGTGTAAGCGTCGCCGTATGCCCAAGCGAGTACCCTATCGTTGCGTCGTTCTTTGTGCGGTGTACTGTGTCAAAAGATCTTTTTTCAAATGCCAAATTGTTGGCCAATTATTGGACCAATGTGAAAAAAAGAGAGAGAAAGACGGAGATCCTTGCCCCATGCAATTTTGAGCCACCCTGCTTGTCAACACCTGTTTGGAAGCGTCTAATTGTTCTGTGTTGACCATGTTGTTGAACGCAGTACTGGCATTGATGTGCATCATTATTAGTCCCCGCAAGTGGATTGAAGCTTCAGGGCTAAATGCGCTTCCTCCGTGCAGATAGACCCAAACATGTGTTCAAGTTTGCCAGTGCATTATGGAATTCAAGAGAACTGCAATGTATTTTGTGCTACTTCTAGAGGTGTCAATGACATTTGGCAATGATAGTGGCAGTGGCGGTCGCAATGTTCATGGGAATGGGAAGGGTAATCGTAAATATATGGTGATAGTAATGATAATGCTACTTACGATGGTCAATGCTGCTTCTCCCTCCTATGGGGGAATGTTTGCCCGGCGCGCTACCTTTGTATTACGTATCTTATCTCTAGCCCCAAGTTTATCCTCACCTTGGGAAGTCCCCCAAGTAGACTGCACTAGACCGCAAACCATCTCTGCAAGGCACCTTGTATAAGCCGAAATATGAGAATTCAGCAACACAAAATGTCACTCCCACCACTTCCAACCACCACCCTTGCCATCGTCATGGGCTGGGTGCAAAGGATGGGCCAAATTCTTAGACACAGCAAGAAGGTACTCCAAATTGTTTGGTGAGGTGGGGGCAAAAACAGGCACGGGTGGGTAATGGTCAAAAAAAGATGCCCGGCGCGCGCCCAGCGCGCTAACGCTCCCCCTATAGGGATGCGTTTTCTACTGGTGGTGTGAAATAATGGAGTTAGCGCTAATTTTGCTTGTGGTGTTGGCGCTAGCTCTGCGAATGTTGCTAATGCTACTTCTTCTCATTGTGATGGGACTATTTATAATGGCAGTGTCAGTGCTACCTTTGCTAGTAGTTCTTGTGCTGCTTATGCTAGTGTTGCTAGTGTTATTTCTATGAGTGGTGTTGATGCCCCTTCAACTGGTGCTGCCAGTGCCAGTTCTAATGATGCTGTCAGCGCTACTCATAGTAGGGGGTGCTTGTGCTAGCCCCTTCCTGCAAAGATGCCGACACTGAGCGAGCCTCGAGTTGTGACCCGTCTTTGGCTCTGCCGTCCTGCTCGTTCCAGAGCGGCATTTTCCCAACACATTCTGTCGGTGCTGGTGCCCTGCAGCCCCGATGTCAATGCAACCCTCTGGTCGTCAGGTCGAGAACGAGGACAAGGAAATGATCGTGACGATGGTCTGCTTGATATTGTTGAACATCAAGATCATGAAGCAGTTGTGCTTCCATCCGAGGCTGAACCTCCTGCCGGCCACTCTAGTGCTGGCCGCGGATGACCTCATCCACTTCATCATCTCCGCCGGCATCACGTACGTGGGCATCGGGGCCTTGGGCTGGTACTTGTTCGGGGGCGTCCACCCTATGTTTCAGACTCTATTCATTACCCTCGGCACTCAGTTCGAGTTGCTGTTGGGCAACTTTCCGGAAGGATGGACGGTATGCGCGGGCCCTGCGGTGCGGGGGCGCGGATTGAGCCCTGCGGTGTTTTGCGCTTAAGCGTGGCACCTGATTTCAGGCTGGATCGCGTTTTGCCGCAGTTTGGCAGTGTTACTGAATCCCGTTATATCACGCAAATCACGTTGCTGCACGTTTCAGAGGAGACCTCCTCTGGTTTGTGGTCGTGGCTGACTCATTGTTTGCTTTGTTTGACTGCTGCGCCTCATGCGTTGGACACGTGCATCTTTTGGGGGCAGATGTGACCAAAGCGGAGGTCTCTCTGTATCAGACCCTGGGGCATTGGAATCCCTGGATCCTCCAGACCAATGCGCAGAAGCTCCAACTTCAGGAAACACTACCAAGAGCAGCAGTGGCACGACCACCACCACCACCACCACCACCACCACCACCACCACCAACACCACCACCACCACCACCACCACCACCAACACCACCACCACCACCACCACCACCACCACCACCACCACCACCACCACCACCACCACCACCACCACCAACACCACCACCAGTTGCCACAGCTGTACCACAGATAACCACTGCAGCTGAAATATCCATACAGTCCATCAATACAGCCGACACTTCGGCATCAAGCACAGCCAGCCAGTCAGCCCGGTCCCTTGCACTAGGACAGGCCCAGATTACGATCGTAATTTTTCGTAATTTTCGTAATTTTCGTAATTTTCGTAACTTTCGTAATTTTCGGCGATTTTTTTTAATCATTTTTGGCGCTGTGTTGTACGGTACGTCTCTCCTCTCCACCTCACTATCACTGTGCCCCCTCCCCCTTTCCCCTTCCCTGTCCCCTTTGCCCCTTCCCCATTGCCTTCCCTGCCCACAACCCCTTTGTTGCGTGTGCATGCGTGGCTGTGATGTTTATGTGGATAAGGAGACGCTAAATAATTTCGAATCATTGCAGGTTGCCTCTGTGTGTGATTTCTGGCCTCTGGACCCCCCCATGGACCCCCCTGTTGCTAATTTCTGGCCTCTGGACCCCGGACCCCCCCCATTACTGATTTCTGGCCTCTGGACCCCCCCTCCGACCCCCTGTTGCTGATTTCTGGCCTCTGGACCCCCCCCTGGACCCCCTGTTGCTGATTTCTGGCCTCTGGACCCCCCTGGACCCCCTGTTGCTGATTACACGATTACACGACCTGACGGTTTTTTTGTTACGCGCATTTACAGCGAAAAAAAAAAATTACACGACTTACCGCAAAAATAAAAAAATTACACGACCTGACGGTTTTTTTGTTATGCGCATTTACAGCGGAAAAAAAAAATTACACGAACTTACCGCAAAGAAGCAATTACCAATTTTACTGAAAATGCATGCATGTAGGCGATGTGCCCACCTGTGGCCACGTAGTGGCCGCTAGGCCTATGTAGCCCGTGCCATGGGCCCTCCGGGCGCCCCAAAAGACTTTATACACAATCCTGCCATGGCCCTGTCAGGACTCTTTTCTTTGGCCTGATTTTGTGTCTAGTGCCAATGACTCCATGTGAAACAAACATGTTGTATTGGCCGAGTCCCAACTAATTGGTGGCCACGCAAAGAAAGTACTATGTGCTTTGTGGACACGGCGTCCCATCGTTAAGGTCGCTATGGGGTGCCATACGGAACCGGCAGCTGTACATATTGCGCATGTATTGCAAAGGTTGCATTTCTTTCAATTTTTCAATTTTTTTTATAATTTACACGACTTACCGCAAAAATAAAAAAATTACACTCCCTTACCGCAAAAATTAAAAAATTCAAATTTTTTTTTTATAATTCACACGACTTACAGCAAAAATAAAAAAATTACACGCATTTACAGCAAAAAAAAAATTACACGACTAGACGGTTTTTTTGTACACGACTTACATTTTTCACTGAACGGTGATGTTGAAGGACGTTTCCAGTCCCTCGTCCTCCACCTCTTCCCTCGTCCTCCACCTCTTCCCTCGTCTTCCACCTCTTCCCTCGTCTTCCCAAACCCTTGAGTGCCGGGGTCCCTCTTCTTCCTCTACAAGGCCTCCCCTACATGCAAACATCCTCTTCCCCGGATCGTGTTCTTGGATCCAAACCATGCGTAGGGGGAGGAAGCGGCTGTGGGCGGCTAGTTTTCGATGCCGCGGACCAGGATTGGAGAGTTCCCTTTTTTTTTGGTCCACATGCTCACTTCTCTAAGCCACCGCGTCCCTACATACACAACAATCATTGAGATATGCACGTCCCTTGCCCCTATTGCTAATTTTTAGGCTTGAAAACAAGTGAAAACATGGGACGGTAGGGTAGTGAATGCTCCCGAAGCATCGTAACGAAATCGTAAAAAAACGCCGTAAAATCGTAAAAAAAATGCCGTAAAATCGTAATAAAAAAATCGTAATCTGGGCCTGTCCTAGCTTGCATCACGCACACAACATCACCAAGCACCCCACCCAGGCCTGGAGCCAAACACAACCAGCCACACCGGAGCCCACCTTGGCTTGCGACGGCGTGATCCATGATTACACGGAGCAACGCCAGCGAGAAAGCAGTGCGAAAAAGAGGAAACAGTGCTCCAATGCAAGGAAAAGGCAAAGCAGTAGTGCCTGCAGCAGCAGTAGCAGGAGTAGCGGCAGCAGCAGTAGCAGCACTAGTGCTGGTCGTGTTCTGCCTTGCTGCCATAGCCCCAGGGTTCACACAAAGAAAATCAGAACATAACAAACATTGAAGAAAGGGACAAAAACACAAAACACTCACAAAAAAGCATTGAGGGGGCATTGAGGGGGTATTGAGAGTGCATTGAGGGGGCATTGCAGGGGCATTGAGGGGGCATTGAGAGGGCATTGAGGGGGCATTGCAGGGGCATTGCAGGGGCGTTGAGAGGGCATTGAGAGGGCATTGAGGGGCATTGCAGGGGCATTGAGGGGGCATTCAGAAGGCATTAAGGTGGCGTTCAGGGAAACCCCGTGTGTGGCCCCTGGGTATGAGAGCGGCCCCACTGCTTTCCACATTCAAGGCTCCACAGCCATGCACACCCCAACACCCTGGCGTGCCATACTATTCGATATTGTCCCAATCGCCCCCCATTACTTCCAGTCCCCCACTTGCACCATTTTCTCGCGGCTGGGGAGCTCAACTCCGCTGCCCCCCCTCATCGCATTGCGACAGGGATCCCCGTCACTGTGCATCTGGACAATTCTATTCAGTGGTATCATTTACTATTGTTTGTTGAACTTCCTGTTGGCCATCATTGTCGAGGCGTACATGCAGGTCCGTCCCCGTGTTTGTGCTCGATTCGCGATCCCTTTGCACCCAACGACGCTCCGAGGGAGGCTGAGGAGTGGTCCTATGCCTGGGGGCAGGATGCAGCACGTCGGCCGTACTTCACCCGCGCCTTTTGGGTGCTCGAGTGCTCTGGACTCTCAGGGCCCTTTGTGTCAGATAAGTGTAATGGTCGTTGAGTGGAAAGAGGTAGAACGCCACAGGGCGAGGGCGGCAGAGACAATCGGAAAACCACTGCGTCAAAGCGAAGGGGGGGGGGGGGCTATGCCCCCGGGGGGAGGGCCCATCTCCTTTTCCTATCTTTTGAACTCAGAAACAAGGTCGAATTTACAGGTCCGGTGGGTAAAGCTTAGCGTTGGCCACTGGCGTACCGCTGCGCATCCACTGCTTTGCATTGATCTGTGGCCCACCCACAGGCATCTTCATGTCCCATGTTCTGTGACAGAAAGGTACCTATGGTCTTATAGGCCACTGACGAGCCCATTTTCTTTCTGCGCTTTGTACTGTTTGCCGCCTGTGCACACGTGACATAGCCCAGAGTTCCTTCGGGGGGGGCGTGGGGTCCCTACTGCGCTTTTGTGGGAATCCCCGGGGGGTTCCCAGACCTGCTGCATGTGCCGTGGTCCTGCAATGGCCCTACTCTTGAGAGCTTCGAATCCCTGTTTCACAGCTTCACACAGACCACATTCAGCAGCAAGAAAGCCTTCATGCCGGCAGCAATTTCTGAGACACCCTGAACCAGGGGTGCCCTTCCTGCGGGCAATACCCCCGCGCAGCGAAAACCCCCTTAACCCCCCCCCCCCCCCCCGAAACCCCCCCTTTTTTAATTTTGGCTCTGGGGGGGGGTTAATCAGGATATCCAATTTGAGAGACCCCCCCACCCCCTGCACTGAACCGCACAAAGTGGAATCACCATCATCACCTGTGAATTCGCCTTCGACATGATGGACGGCTGACAAATCTTTGCCTCTGCATTTCTTCTTTTTTTTGTGCTTTGCCGATGCGTTCCACAATTTACAAACACTGCAGACTGCAGCAACAGGCGACGCAGAAACGGTGGGTGTGTGCATTTGATCCGCCCCCTCCCCCAATTCACTGGCCCTCTCTCCCTGGAATTCCCTGGGTACTAAAGGAGGGAGGGGTCGAAAGGATCCAGGGGTAATATGGCTTGGCTTGGCTTGGCTTGGCACTGTACCGTGCAATGCATGCAGGCTCTGAGGGTTAAGAAATCGGACAAGAGGGAGAGAGTGGGCCGGGGGCAAACAGCGTGTGGTTCTACCAGTGTCCAGGACGTGCCGATTCTTTGTAGGGTTGTACATTCGCTCAAGGGGGGGGGGGGGGGGGCGCTGGGCCCGGGCCCTTGACCCCGACACCCGCCCCTCCCCCCTCCCTCCCAAAGTGGTGCAGAAGTGCCGGCTGTCGGCGCCGAAGGCACAGGAAAGATAATTTGTGTGCTGTGGCAGGGGGCAAAAACCTCCCCCTTCCCAACCTCTAGCCCCAGCCTGCTGACTGGGACCCCCATGTTTGGGGTGAAAATTTTTTTTTTACCCCAACATACATCCCTCAAACACATCAGCGCGACGAGGCGGTCTACGAGCCCCGCCTTCCGGCCGCCCCCCGCCCCCCTCCCTGAAAGTGGCTGGAAAGTGGGTGGGAGTCGGCGCATGGCCCATTGCTATGCCCCCCCCCCCCCCCCCTGTGCATTGGCCCCCCTGGACCCAGTGATGCATTGGTTGCGGCCACCACTGAGGAGCTTGGGCTGAGGCGCTGAGCCGGAACTCACACTGCCTGCAGAGGATGTGCGCACAGGGCAGGCAACCTGAAGGTGAATGCTGCACGGATCCCTGTTGTCTTGGCTGCCACACCCTTGGCCGCCGTGGTGAACTTCCAATGGCACAAGGCGGGTGGGGCTGGTGCTTGGGGGTCCCTCACTGGGCAACTTCGCAAGAAAAGGGGCCCGCGTACAGCAAAGCACCGAAGCAAAACAACAGAAACACAGAGCCACCGGGTTTCAGTTTCGGCGCCACAAAACCTCAATAAATTTGTGTTTGAGGCCCGCATTCCAAGGCTTCACCGGTGTTGGGGAGGAGGCCTGGAGTCGGTGTTGCCCATCATGGCGCATCCATTGCCTTCCATCTTTTCCGGGCCCACGATTCCACATCTACACATCAAAAGCGCTGCGTATCAACAGCAGTACTAGAGGGAGTACTATGTATATACGTGCTGTGCACGTGGTGCGTGTGTTGGGGTGATTTCGTAGACCCACCCACCTATTCGATGGTCAACTGCATGTGTTTCCAAGCTGTAAAAGGTAGTACCATTGTACATACTGCACTGTGTCCCCCTACAGCGTCACCCATGTCTCTTTCATGGCTTCCTGTGGGCATCACCGTCACCTCCACCCGATCAAATGGTGATACGGTGCCTGTCACTGTCATCTCCGCCTCCAAATGTGGGCAGTACATGAGCCTCAAGCAACCCAGGAACCAAGGAATGACCTTTTCCCCATCGTTTGTTCCAACACGACGCGCGTTGCGCGCGGTGTGCGCGCGGTGCAAGTAATCCTCTCCCTTCGCTGCTGCCTCGGCGATCGGCATTGCACAAGGGCCGTCGTGCGAATACTGCCCCGCGTCGTGCAGGACCGGTTGGGAGTGGCTGTGCAACGCAATCTTCGGCTGAGCCATGACGGCCCTGCAAGGGGGGGTATCCACGGGGATAGACCAGAATGGCTGATGCCCGCATCAGGAATGGGCCCCCTCCCCATGGCCCCTCCCCCTGCCTCCGTGCTCCTCTTTGAAGTTCCGCACCACATGTCCCACGCACTCCCGGTGCAAGTCAATTCAGACGACGTGTTTTTCCTTTCGTCCAGCGCCCCCCCTCCCCACCGCAGGCACACGAAAGCAGCCGCGAGAGCGGCGTGACGCAGAACGTCCTCGTGGACCTCCTCAGTGTGGTCGTCTACCGCTGCGCCCGCGTGGTCCACCGCTGGCCCTCAAACCGATGTCTCCTGCGGGAGCTCAGCAAGCGAGACCGCGGCCTGGTCGCGTTTCCGGAGCTTTACCACACGGGCCTGTTCCGAGATCAGCGCGCGTGCGCGAAGTGGATCGTCTATTTTGTCAAGTGCTACCCCTTCCTGAAGGGGAAGGACGGAGAGCTCCTCGACACCATGGCTGCTTCCGTGTACGGTCAGGTCGTTGGGAAGGCGCAGGTGTGCAGCAGTCCGCCTGGAGCGAATGAGCACACCACAACAACAGAACAATATGCACCTGCACCATATATGCCCCGGGGGGGGGGGGGTGCGCCGTGAATTTGGCGTTTCAATTGAGCGTTTCAATTTGGCGTTTAAATCTGACGTTTCAATTTGGCGTTTCAATTGAGCGTTTCAATTTGGCGTTTCAATTTGGCGTTTCAATTTGACGTTTCAATTTGACGTTTCAATTTGACGTTTCAATTGAGCGTTTCAATTTGGCGTTTCAACTTGGCGTTTCCATTTGGCGTTTCAATTGAGCGTTTCAATTTGGCGTTTCCATTTGGCGTTTCCATTTGGCGTTTCAATTGAGCGTTTCAATTTGGCGTTTCCATTTGGCGTTTCCATTTGGCGTTTCAATTGAGCGTTTCAGTTTGGCGTTTCAATTTGACGTTTCAATTTGACGTTTCAATTTGGCGTTTCAATTTGGCGTTTCAATTTGGCGTTTCCATTTGGCGTTTCAATTGAGCGTTTCAATTTGGCGTTTCCATTTGGCGTTTCCATTTGGCGTTTCAATTTGGTGGCCAAATTTTCCCACGCCAAGTCCAGGGGCTTCCTGCTTCGTCCTCCCCTCCCCTTGTGCTTTGCATGCCCCATGTCTCACTCCTTGTTCCTTGCTTCCGCCACATGCCCCACAGCCAAACCGATTAGGCACCCAATCCTCGCCTCCCCCTCTGTATATGGCCTGTACACACTCTGCCCCTCGGGGGGGGGGGGGGAGGCTGCGGCCCGTGTCAACCACTTGAAGTGCGAAAACGAGTACAAATTCATTCCCAAGTGGGGGGTAGCTGGGGTCTGGGTCTCAACTGTTGGCCCCAAACCCCATTTTTGATGGTGCTCCGCATCTTGTGGCCGTAGTTTTGAGGCAGGAGCCCAGGAGGTTGGGAGCGCCGGGGCGCTGTGTCTAATTCCGTTGGTCGGGGCCAGACCGCGCCAGAGACGTGGACAAAGGTCGCGCCCCGGTCAGTACAGGCGGGGGTGGGGAAGGGGCAGCACGCAGCGGCCCTTTCGACCCGCCTGGAATAAGGGTGGCACGGGACACCAGGGCCTTGTGCCAACCCCCCCCACCACCACCCCAAATTGCCCCACCTGGACCCCCCCCCCCAACCGACCCTCCTGACTGCCCCCCCCCCCATTGCCCCTCCCTGAACACCCCCCTCCAATGCCCCCCCCCCCCCGGGGCCTTCGGCCCACTTCTACTATGGGGGGAGTCGCGTACAAAAGCGAGGAGACGCCCCCCCCCCCCGTGGCACAGGGCAAACGCCGTCCCGGCAGGTGGCAGTGGTTGTTCCCAAGGCGCAGCACGGGCCCTCTGGAGGGTGCACGACAGAGGCCTGCGCCCGCAACGAAACGGGCCCGCCCGGCTGCTCGGCGACGACGCTTGGCCGGCCCCACCCCTGGTGCCTGTGGCTGTGTCCTCGGCTTTGGGTGGCCTTGGGGATGTCGCTGAAAACGATGCTGATGGTGTGGGAGAGGCAGTTTTGTGCCGCCGTGGACTACCCGTCTGCCTACCAACCCTCGCCCTGCCCCCCCCACACTACTAGGGAGACATTGGAAGGGGGGGAGGTACCCCCCCCCTCCAAGGCGCCAAGTCTATGCCCCGTGCAGGGGGGGGGGTTGCTTCCAGACCAAGGGCAACCCCCCTACTAATTGGGTGCCCCCCCCCCCCCACACACAGACAACCGTCACGGCCATGTCAAGGGGATACACAAAAAAGGCCAATGAGAGACGAGGTGCAGCACTACCACGTGTATTGCCCCCATTGGTCTCAAGGAGGGGAAGGATGGTCAGTGGAGGGTGGTGGGGGGGGGGGGGGGGGGCAGGGATGCATTAGAAGGGAGGGGGCCTCAGAGGCGGTTAGGCAGGCGGTTAGGCAGGCGGTTAGGCAGGCGGTTGGAGGGGGTTGCCAAAGCGGTTGGGGGCGGTTACTGTCGGTTACAAATGCCATTGAAGCTGCTATTTGGCGTCGGGGAGACGTGGCTGCCACCTCCACCTCTTTGTCTGGTTGGTTAATGGGGTGGGTCACTGCTGGAGGGCTCCAAGACCTAGAAGACAAAGACGCCTCCGTACAAGGGGAGATAGCATCGGACGGGGATTCTTTCGTGGGAACGTTTTGTCTTTTAATTTCGCTGGCGAAAACAGGGGTCTTTGGCAGTGCAGTGTGTACGCGAGGCAGTGTGTGCTTTGGGATTTGCAAGGGTGTAAAAATTTCCTCCTCCCGATTTTTTCTCCAACGAAACAATCCCTGCGCAAAAGCATTTCCCCCGCCCTATAGAGTGCACACGCTCATAATGAGCCCAAAACACTTCTTGGAGCTTCCCAATTTGTTTCAGAGCAATTTTGGGGAAATGTCACTTTGGTGGCCCTGGAGAACCAAGTGGGCTCTTTTTGGCCCATCAGATACTGTGGGCTCTCTGCACTACCCTCGCAGGCCTAGCATGCCCTAGTGCGGGGTTTTGGCTCCCGGTGCAGCAATTTTGGGGCGTGGAAATCCCCAAGAGCGGCGGTTCACATCCAAGGTACCCCCAATTTTGGTTTGGCGCTGTTTTGCAGCCAAACGCCATGAATGTCGTGTTTTGGCCATTTCTCAGACAAAAACTGAAGACAGAGACCACAAAAAGGCTCTTTGATATCAGCCAAATACCCATGTTTGACGCATCGGGGGGCCAAAAGAAGGCTTTTTGGGACTCGTAGAGGGCCAAAATTGGTCATGTGCGCTCAAAGTGGGCTACAAAAATTCTTTGGGCATCATAATTGGTCTGGGGATGCAAACTGACCCATGTTAGCCCTTCGTGGACCCATTTTGTCCCTTGCCACTTGGGCTCTGTGTGGTGCCTTGGCCTAGCCTAGCACGCAGAAGGGGGGGGGGGACTTCACGTTTGGGAAAAAAATTGCCCCCTCCCCCCCTTCCGGGGTTGCCTGCGAAAAAAAGGTGTTACGTCAAAATTGTAGCATTTGGCATTTTTTGTACTCAGGAACAATTCTTGGTATAGAAGTCTGATGCTTTGCACCAAAATAGTGAATGTGTGCGAAGAACCCCTTTACACATGGCATGTAATGAATGGTTTGAACACATTGATGTGTCATTTTGGATATTCTGCTTCATGATTTGGGTTTGAGGAAAGGTCGCCGGTGAGGGTCCTTGTTTTTCTTTGCATTTTGGACATTGGCACATGTGTGTTTTCCTTTGCATTTCATACATGTCATCGTCTTTGCTTTGTTCTCCTTTGAACATTGCATGGGCAAACCGTACAAAGAGCAGGTGGAATTACATTTCAGCGGCTATCGGTTGCACGTCCAGACACACAATAATTTGCTGCCCATTGTCAAGGCCGAAAACAGTGGGCGGGCACAAGCACGCCGCTAAGCCCAAACACCAACAGCAGATGACACAATTTTTCTCTACCATCCCCACAAGGGCTGCGGAGGATGTGCCCCCTCAAATAGAGAGTGATGGGGAAGATGAGGTTGCAGCAAATGACTGGCAATCAGCATTGGGCCATATCTTAGGCCATGCAGCTCAAAAACCAATCCCAAGGGCACCCGGTCCACATGCAGCCCCTAGTTGTGTTGTTCCCATGTGTTTAAATTGCCCAACTAGCCCCCTAGTACCAGCGCATGCTTAGGGGGGGGGGGGTAGAAAAAAATTCTTGTTACGGGCATACCGTTTTACTCTCACAGAGGGGAGGGGGGGTATGAAACTTTTTCCCTTACACATATGACCGAAATTTCAATTGAACAAAGCCGTTTGAAGGCAAATGGTCAGTTTATTGCACAGAAAACAAACTTCACAACTCAAAATAGTGTACGTTGATCTTGCGACGCCATCACTCTTGGTGCGCAGGTCGTGGTGTGTTGCCTGTACCACTACCGGTGCCGCTGCTATTGCTATTGCTTTCACTACCCTCGGACCTGCTGCATGGCTGGTGGTCTTTGTCCTTCGTGTCTTGTGCCCCCATAACTGCTACTGCTCCTCGGTCTCCAGCTTTGGCTGCCCAGTACACTGCTTTTTTCGCTGCTTTTTTTTCCCCTGCCTGTTGCACTACCGTGTATCTCTGAGCCAAGCTGCGCTAACTTTGGGTCATTTTGGGGCATTTGGGGGGTGTTTTCGTCAGTGTTACAGTGTCACAGGGAGGGAGGGAGGGAGGGAGGGAGGGAGGGCAGTGGGAGGTTCAAGAACCCAGTGCTCCGTCAGTCAGCGCTGAGATCAGGGGCTTGTGATGAGCCAACACGTGATTCAGATGACTGGGGCCCGGCACCCAAACCCATCCATTTACGGAGGGCTGTGGAGCATCGTGCATGACGTGCATAAATTGCTACCCCCCCCCCCCTTCAAAACCTGCCCCTTTCAGCCCCCCCCCCCCCCCCAGGGACTTGCTTTAATTTTCATTCCGGCAGGGGGGGGGGGCTCCCCCCTGGACCCCCTCCCTCTCTCCCCTAGACCCCCCCCCCTCCCCCCCCCCGCTCAAGCAAGTCCCTCCCCCCCCCACCCCCCTCCAAGGCCGTCTCTGGCAATGGTTGGGGGATAGGGGTTCCGCATCATAACCAAGGAGGCCCCCCCCGCCCCTCCCCCGTGCCCTCCTCAATCTGCCTTTTCTCTTGCCTGTGTTGTACAGAAGCCGAAGCTGTTCATCAAGGCCCCCAAGATCCCGGGAAGCGCCCCTCCCACAGACGCAGGGAACCCGTTGCAGGTCGCCCCCGATCCACAGCCCACCCCAGGCCCTGCAGCTGCACAGCCCACCTCTGGCAACAACAACTTCAACAGGCCGCCACCCTCTGCCACCAGCAGCTTCAGCAGGCCCCTGTCCTCCAGGGACACCAACCCCACACCTTTGTCTCCACGACGCGAGTCCTCCATTCTGGTTTCCTTTGACCATGCGGACCCGCAGAAGTGCCTGCGGCAGGCCAACCGCCTGCTGATGGGCGTTGTGGATGCCATGGACCACTTTGATCGGAAGATGAAGGCGCGAGGCCAGGTCTGTTCAAGAGCGCATGCCTCGCCAAACTCTTAGGCAGCGCCAACACCGTGCGGCCCAAGTGCCGTGGGCAGCAGGTGGGACGGGCAGTCAGGGAGACGATTTCGAAGGTTGGCGTGGCAGGGGAGGACCACGGTAGTCTGCAGCATTTTTGATCCACATGTTTAGTGGTCGGCAAATGCAGCAAGTGTCAGGCAATGGACGCAGCCAAAAAGCGAAACAGGTCACGCTGAACAGTCTGATGATATCTGCTTTTGACCGGTTCATGGGAAAGGGGACACATGGCGTTTTTGGCCCGTTTTTGGGGGGGGGGGGTTTGGACCGTGAGTTTGAGAACGGTTCCGGTACATGCACCCCATTGACCGCATGAAGGAGGATTCCTGTGACGGACCCCAAGGGTTTGGTTTAGGTATCAGATGTTTATCTGGAAAAAGTTCCTGTGTGTCAGGCGTGCAACCCAAGCCCCTCGTTCATTGCGTGCCGGTCTGCTCATGCATCACTACTCGCCCATGCAGCGCCTGTTGGCCTCTCGCCCTTGAACCTTCTGCTATGACAAGAAGGGGAGGGGGGGGGGTCTCTTGTTGCGGGTACATAATCCCCCCCACCCCCCACGGGCCTTCAACGCACCGTCGGGTGGAGAAGTCCACTAGCCTCAGGCATTAGGGGATTTTGGCGCCAACGGCGGCACAAGGGAATGTTTATGATGCATGCCTTTGTCCTTCATGTCTTGTGACTCCATAAATGATGTTGCTTCTGGGTCTCTACGCGCCGCGCTGCTGCCCGCTGCACTGCCGTGTATCTCTGAGCCAAGCTGCGCTAACCATGGGTCATTTTCGGGCATTTTTTGGGTGTTTTCAGTGTTACAACATCACGGGTACAATGTATTGGTACTTATGTTACAACTGCCGCATCGCCCCAGCCAAGACTAAACATCGAGACTGAGCTAGTGGCAAGACGAACATGATGTAGACCAGTCAAAGCAGCTTAAGCTTGACCAACGACCCCGTGAAAGAACCGACGACCTCGATACAAGACCTCATTGAAGGACCACCGTGAAGAACCGCCTCAGTAACTCCTCAACAGCGGAGTCCAAACCCGGTGTCTGGTTTCCACCTCGGCTGGATCGGGTTCCGCCTCGATCCGGGGACGCCAATGGGTTTTGGGCCGTGCCAGGCCGAGCTCCCCCTGTAGGAGCAGCGGTGGCATCCCTCGCCACCCCCCTTCAGACCTTCAGGTTTCTCTGTGTTTCCGGAAGAGGATGGAGGAGGACCCCCTGGAGGTCCATGGGTTTCCCAAGCAGGCACTTGTGAAATTTTCGAAATTTCGACCTTTTCCGAAACCCTTCTGTTGCCCGTGGATGGATTTGGGTTGTCATTTGGTGACAATGGGTACTTGAGCACCCATGGGGACCTGCGTATTGGCCGCTAGGCCCATGTAGCCCAGGCCATGGGCACCCCAAAAGCCTTGAAATGGCTATTGTTAAGGCTTGTTTCGTACATGGCACTTGACTTTTTTTGAAACCCTTCTGTCGTCCTGCGTATAGATTTGGGTTGTCATTTGGTGACAATACAGGTACTAGAGCAACCATGGGGACCCACGTAGTGGCCGCTAGGCCCATGTAGCCCAGGCCATAGGCCTGCTGAAGAGCACGAAGTTTTTGTTGCTGAGGCTGTTTAGTGCTGCTTGAAGAACTTCGGAAATTCGACTTTTTTAAATTGCTCTGTCACCCCTGGTACAGGTTTGGGTTGTCATTTGATGACAATACAGGATCAGCACTCACAAGGACCCACATAGTGGCTGGGCCCATGTAGCCCGGGGCTCCTCTCTGATCTCTCATTGAGGTGCCTTGCCGAAGGCAATAGAATTGGGAGAGGGCGAAAGGGCACCATTTGGCGCGAGAAAACTGTGCTGAATTTTGTTGAGGTTTTTTCAGATTCACGGTCTATGCTGGTTGGTCCACAATCTGCTGCATTTGTCCCAAAGGTTCCAACCAACGGACTCCGGAGTGTTGGGGACGCTCTCCCAAGCTGCGTGGCTGTGAATGGACACCGCCCCGCCCCACTGTTGAGAACGGCCCCCGGTTGTCAAGCGCTGGCCCCGGCCACCCTCCCCCCCCCCCCCACCAACCCAACCACCATTACGGAGTTCTGATTTTCTCCCTTTGTGTGCGTGCTTGCTACTTGTTGCTTGCTGCTTGCTGCTTAAAGGGGGAGCTCCACCCGGCACCCTAAACGGTTCTAAAAACCTTACTAGTTCAACTTGCTTAACTAAGCTGACTTGCTTTAGCATCCCAAATGATGCAGGGTAATGTTTCAATGTGTTGGTGTATCCTGGGCTGATATGAGTCGAAAACAGCTTCAAGCAGCCTAAATATAATTGTTCATGCAACCCAATTCATCAAGGAACAATTTCGGAAGAAAAAGCATTTTGGGCCGCTTTTTGCCCTACATGTGACCCCGGAACAACTGGAGCGGGTAAGGATGAATTAGGTACTGGCCAGGCCACTGGTCAAATGGCAAATAAATGCGTTTATGCGTTTATTTTTCAAAAAATGCCCTTTTTAGGGGGATAACCGTTGTTTGTTGACGTCTACTGGTGTTTATTGACATTCCCGCATTCGTTGCTAATGGTTTTTGTCCCCTTTGTGACGTATCCTTAGAGCATTTGTGCGTTTGTGCATCTTTGACGGTATCAAACTTGGAATCTGGTGCAGGTGAGGGGAGGTGATTAGCATTGTGTGTCACCCGGCATGGTGCATCATAGTGGGAAGGTCTGGGATGTGGGTGATGGCATAAATGGACACATGGACACGCCCTGTACACTCATTCAGGTCATGCACTTTTTTGACAAAAAAAACACAAAAAAAACAAAAATAAACATTGAAATAAACATTCTACTGGCCATTGGCCAAAAACCTCATGGCCAGTGTTTAATTTATCCTTGGGAGCGGCCACTCATTCGAGCACCCTAGCCGGTTTAGGGACAACTTTGGAAAAAAGCAGTTTGGACCATTTTTAGACCCACATGTGAACCTTGCTAACCCTACCCTAGCATGTGCGCCTGGCACCTGGGGGCAGGTGGGTGAGTATGGGTGGGGGCAATAGGCGCGCTGCGTGGCGCACTCAGGGGGCTCAGCGGTGTGTAGCATGTGGGGGCAGTGAAGGCCCTCCACCTGCAAGCCAGTAGGGCTCTAGGAATGCCTCCGCACGCATGGGGAGCCTGTAAGCACTGTCATGAGCGACGTGATAGAGCAACCCCAAGGAGTGCCATAACATCGGCCACCAGATCCCAATTACCCCCCTAACCCCCACTACTCCTTGACCTCCCTCTGGAGATTCCCAGCTCCTTTTCTAGACCCCTTTCTCACGGAAACGGTTGGGTTTGGTTGCTGGCCCCTTCCCGTACTCAAGGTCCCATGGTCACAGCTCCTACGGGGGGTTTACACAGGCTAGAAATTCTGCAATTGGGTTCTGTATGATTTTGTTTGTGCACAATTTGTTTGGTGTTGTCAAGGATTTGTACGTCCCGCGGGAAACGACAGTAACCATCCAGATCCAGTCCACTAGGAAACACTTGCAACCGTCCACTGTTTTTCATGAGCAATTTTCGGGAACCATACATACTTTGTTCGCTCGTTTTTAAGAAATGGCACAGATTTTGTGGCTCCAGAATTTGTAGATTCATATTTTCCAAGACACAGAATCCCCAGCCCCCCCGTTATCCTTCGCAGCCTTTATCAATCCCCAGCGCACCCTCCCACCCTCCTTTACTCCCCCACACTTCTGTTGCATGCTTCTCAGGACACCCATGGAAGGGAGGCCCAGGCGATGACGGCTCATCTACGGTGCATCCAGAGCCAAGTAGCCTCTCTTCAGGCCGTGGTTGAGCTTCAACACCCTGTGCATGTGGTCGACCTGTTGGAAGTCCAAGCGGCGGAAGTGGATTGGCAGGGCTAGGGCTGAAAGGCCTGCCTGACTGTTGTGCACGAGCAGCCCATGCCGACTCAGAACGGGATGCAAAAGTACGGACCGTTCGCCACCCCACCACAGCTGTCTTGGTAGGGGTAGATCATACCTAACCCACACCCAAAGCCTGCCCCGTCACTGACCCATGACCTGCTTTGTGTACTCTCGATGGACACTTGGTGGAACTTCGGTCACGAGGTAAAAAAAAAGTGAGGACCATTGATCCTCGAGTGAATCCTTTTCGGGGAGGCGAATTGTCAAACGCCAGGGGCAGCGTCAGTTGGAGAGGCAACGCGAGGTGAGCTCTCTTTGAATGCTGTTGGTCCGGTGCGGGGTGCATGCGGCCCACATTTTTTCGTCAAAAAAATAAAACAGCATGTTGCGAGCATCAGAGCCCCCAGCTTTCAACATTCCTGTTGGCGGATCATTTCAACAAAGGTCTCTTTGCAACGAGGAAGCGAAGCCGGTCTTGAAGTGAACGAAGTGTTTTCCTTCATTTGGCCGTTTTCAACGGATCAAGCCCCCCTTCAGGTCACCTCCCCCTCAAGTCCATCCCTGGGGGGGAGGCGTGGGGGTGGTGACGCTGTTTGGCACTCTAGCGTCGTTGGGGACCCTGCCGTTTTTTGGGGGGGGTCTCGGTGGCCGCCACCAACACCCTTGAGAAAGAGCCAGAAAGAAAGCGCATCGTGAGTGACAGAGAACATGCAGGAAAATCCACTCCATCCAGAGAATGTACACTTATGCGTATGGACACCCCCCGTTAACGACCACACTACTGGGGGCCACCTTCAGGGGCGCGGAAGCCGCCAGTGGTGCCCACTCAGCCGCTTGCTTGATTTGCGCCAACCTCATGTTCTTCTGTGTTGACCCCAGGGGGGGGGGGGGGGGGCTGGGCCTGGGCCCTTGACCCTGACCCCCAACCCCCAACCCCCTCCCTGGAAATTGGCTGGCAAGTGCCGGAGGGCATAGGGGTAACATGGTAATTCCGCCCGATTGTGGGCCCCCAAGAAGGCACCGGTGAAGTAGCGACTTCTGATTTTGTCCCCTTTTCTGGGGACCCCCAAGCACGCAGGGGTAACTTAGCTGGGGTGCTACGCCCTTAAGCAAAAGTACCACCTACCATCCCCCCCCCCCCCGTTTCAATTTTTTTTACCACAGTACACATACCGCAAAATGATCAGCGCGATGAGGCGGTCATTTTAAGCCATATATGTTGGGGTCCGGGAGCCCCCCCTCCCCCCCCCCCCCCGGCCCAGACCCCCCCCCCCCTGAAAGCGGCTGGAAAGTGGGAGGGAGTCCGCGTATGGCCCGTAGCTATGCCCCCCCCCCCCCCGTGGTGTTGACACCAAGGTGCAGATCGGACTAGAGGCAAGGGGTGGGCGTAGCCCCTCGAGTAGCGGTTATGGACTCCCAAGCTTTGGCGTGGCCCCTCGAGTTTGGATGGTGGGCTCCCACTCTTTGGCGTGGCCCCTCGACTGGGGGTTAATGAACTTCCACGCTTTGCCGTGGCCGGAAATAAGTCCCACTGGCCCCTACAGGGGACCATGGCGCATTTTCTGCTTGTGTAGTCGGCTAAAGAAATTGACCATTTTCAATGCTCAAAAAATTTTTCGGCTCCTTTGGCGCCCTGCTTCGTTGCCAATTACAGGGCTATCAAACGCCTTGAACACAGCCCAGACGTCACGCAGACTGCGGCATGGAAAATTATATCATTAATGAACGCATGAATGCTTGCCTCTAGGGGAAGTCGGGTGTTCAACTGAGGAGGGGGGGGTCGGGAAAGGGGCTCAAATAACAGGACCATCAATCAGACCATCAATGGTGGTTTGTTGGTACTCTCAGACTCAGGGGGGTCCTTAAGGGACGAGATTTTTTTTTTTTTGCTAAGGACAGCCCTTAAGGACCGCCCCAAGGGACCACCAACCGCCAACCGCCAACTCCCATCAACTGCCAACCGCCACCAACCGCCAACCACCAACCGCCACCAACCGCCAGCCACCAACCGCCGCCAACCGCCAGCGGCGACCAACCGCCAACTGCCAACCACTGCCAACCGCCTCCAACCACCAACCGCCCGCCACCAACCGCCGCCAACCACCACCAACCGCCACCAACCGCCAGTTGCCAACTGCCAACCGCCAACCGCCGCCAACCGCCAACCGCCAACTGCCACCAACCATGGTTGAGCACATGGAGTGCCCGCGGGCTTTTTTGGGAAAACTGGTACCGGAACACTTTTTTTTTTTCCGTTAAGGACACCCCTGCTCAGACTGCACTGGTTACGAATCTTGTTGTTGTTGCGGCTGCTGCCTGAGGGCTGCGCTCCAGAGGGCGCCCCGCAGTCCCCACCAACCGCTGGTGATTACCTGCGAGTTTTTTGTTCGGTCACAGGCAGCCATCGTCGGTTAGCCACTCATCGCTGTCGGTTGATGCGGACTGGGGCCCCGGGGGAGCCTGAGGCCCCGGGGGAGCTGGCTGAGGACCACATGTTGATGACAGCGCAGCCCATTCTGAGTTAATGGTTGTATGTGAGTGAGTGTATTTTTCCTTCAATAATTGCACATAAGAGGCCTATGGCGGGTGGTACCCAGGGATGTGCATAAGAAAGGGGTCAGCTTTTTGGTGGTGGTGGGGGGGGGGGGGCTGGCTATCTGTCACTCAGTGACACATGGAGAGTGACAGGCGGAGATGATAGCCACTGACGGTGACAGTAACGTGTGCAGTGACAGTGGCATTTTGTTGCAAACTACAGTGTCTGTTTCCATCCTTGTCTGCGGCCTTCCTGCTGCAGACCTCCCTTTGTTTCTTGGCTTGCTTATCCACATCCCTGCTGGTACCCAAGCCCAAGATCAGACTGCACTGGTTACGAATTTTGTTGTTATTGCTGCTGCTGCCTGAGGGCTGCGCTCCAGAGCGCGCCCCGCAGTCCCCTCACTGTATGTTGTAAATTGTGATGCCTTTCTTCTCCTCTATCCCTGCAGACTGTCACCCCGATGTGAGTGCAGTCATTTCAGTTTTGTTGGATCTAGGTTTACAAAAACCAAGGGAAAACCACACTCAGCCAGGGGTTGCAGGTTCGCACCTAAACATGAGTGATGGCTATGCACTAGGCATATGCTCAGTGTTGTCCCTGGTGACGGATATTTTTGGGGTCGACACTGGATTTATGATGGATTTCAAATTTTTGACGATGGATTTACGATGGATATGACTCTTCCAGAAATACCCCTGCCCCACACTGTGGCCTTTTTGGTGTCAAGTTCGTGCCCACGACTTTTTGCACGCTCCAGGTAACTTACAGTTCCCCCTCAGTTCCCCTTCAGTTCCCACCCCCAAAATTCACGTCGCAGGGCCTCTCTCCCTGCTCACTTGTTTTGGCTCCTGCCACCCGTGTACGAAGCATTTTTCTTGCTGGCGGTGGTGACCATGACGGGTACCAACCGTTTCTATAACATTCTTTGTCATTGATTGACACTGCTGTGCAGAAATGGGCAACAGCGAAACAACGAAGTGAATTCTGATAGTGGTGTAAGTTCCTCCACATCATCATCAGACACTAGCACTTGAGGTTCTAGTGACAGCACAAGTTCAAACTCTTCAAATTCGTCTATCAGTTTTGACAGTGATTCAGCATGGACCTTGCCCGTGAAGTAGAGGATTGCGCCAGAAGTGTTGCAACATCATTGGGGCAAGATATACAGCAACCCGTGTCACAGCTACGCCCTGAGACATCCGTGGGATTGGTTTTGGGTATCAGCACCCAAGTCAGTCAAAAAAAATATCATGAAAAGCTGAAGTGTGATGGCATTGACACTGTCCGTGCCATCATTTTGCTTCGGCCAGAAGATTTCCCGAGATATGACATGCCTTTTGGACACCGTGCTCAGTTGGTGCATCATGCCAAGGAGACCTTAGGATTGAAGTAAAGAAAGTCAGTGTGCGACCCAGCTTCTTGCTTTGTTGCGTTGCCGTATGCATCTAATGGTTAATGGTTTTCTGGATTGCTTACGATGGATTTACAATGGATTTAAAAATTTTGACGATGGATTTACGACGGATTGTCCGTCGCTAGGGACAACACTGCCCAGGACATTGGGACAGCAACCATGTGACAGTATTTCCCAGGATGACTGAATTTCGTGTACAACACCCAGTTTAGTGTTGCATGTCCCAGGTCGGCCCAAGTTTGTTGGTATGTGTCACTCGTCACTTGTCACTCTTGGGGTGGGGGGGGGTGCTTATCCACATCCCTGCTGGTACCCAAGCCCAAGATCAGACTGCACTGGTTACGAGTTTTGTTGTTATTGCTGCTGCTGCCTGAGGGCTGCGCTCCAGAGCGCGCCCCGCAGTCCCCTCACTGTATGTTGTAAATTGTGATGCCTTGCTTCTCCTCTATCCCTGTAGATTGTCACCCCGATGTGAGTGCAGTCATTTCAGTTTTGTTGGATCTAGGTCTACAAATACAAAGGGAAAGCCACACTCAGCCAGGGGTTGCAGGTTCGCACCTAACCATGAGTGATGGCTATGCACTAGGCATAGCAGCACCCGTGACCCCACAGGTGCATCCTCCCTCCCTTGCTGGTGTCCTGTGCAGCTGCATTCGGCTACAATGGACCTTGTGCACATACAGTCAATGGGCTGTGCGCAGCCGCAGCAGCCCAGATGCGCCCCCTGTGCATACCAATGTGAGCCTTACCGAACCGGACGGGCCCCGCAAAGATGTTGACATGGTTCAAAAAGAAGATAAGGGGTGTTCAGTGTGACATGCACTTAATAAATGGCTGCGGCTCAAGGCCAACGCACCGCAGAATAAATCAATACGGTAACGCATCTGCAACACATTGACACTTCTTTCTGAGGCCTCACAGACCTCTGTCAACCGGACGTCTGTGCCCTTGACTGAGTGGTGGCGTGATGTTGACCATCTTGTCTTTGGTCGTCATGTGACACGAGGTGTGACGCAACAAATCTTTTCAGTTGGGCTTCAATGAGGTGGGTACTCGTCGAATCGTCCTCCTTGGGTCCATTTGTTAGGGATTGAGACAGGCAACAGGTTGTTGTGGTGGTTTTTCGCGCTGCAATAACTAAGGCGCAGGGCTGGGTTGTCGTGCGGCACTGTTGCGATAGCAGAGGGCCCTGAATTATTTGTTTTTCTTTCCACTCTTGTTGCCTATCTGTTTGGACCGCCTTGGTGTCACCTCCGTGGCTTGTACTGTAACCTCATTTGTTTTTTCTGCACATCATCACACTGTTTATAAACTGGCTCAGACGTGGGGGGACGTGGGGGGGGGGGGGGGCGAAAAAATATTCGGATATAATTTTGGTGGGCCCTTTTCTAGAGGCGCTCTTGGGGCGCTTGGGGGGTGGGAGGTGGTTTTGCAAACGGGAAGGCAGGGTTGACGGAAGCGGGGGTTTGGATGAAGTGTGACAGGCAGTGGTGCGGCTGGCTTGAGCTGCGCTTGCGACAAAGTATAAGGGAGCACACCGTGCACTCTGCCTGGGCTTTGCCATTTCGGACCCGTTTCCCCCGATGGCCAAAGTCACCGCAATAACTGCTGTGCTCCCATATATCGGATTGCTCAGATCTTACTCAGTCCAAAAACTCAGATAGCACTTCGTTTCACACTGAAAATGCCACGTTGCTGTCTAAATCTGCTGTTTTTGCCCTGCGCACCTGTGCTTCCCTAGTGGTGAGTGGTCCACATGGTGGTTATGGAAAACCCAACTTACTCATGGGTACTGTGCATGCGCTGTGCAGAAACGTCCCCGAAGACAATCTCCCAGGTATGTTTGGTCAAAAGTGATGGGTTGTGAAAATTACATGGACGATCAGCCATCATTCGTAGTACCAGTTGATTCCTGCAATCAATCTTGGCAATAAGGAGGCGGTAAGAGAGGGACCAAAGACCAACCGTAAATCCGCCAAACGTGCTTGAATTGGGCTGCATAAAAAGGTATCCAAGCTCATGTATACCAACGCACACCAAGAAGGGGGGGGGGGGTGCATCTGCGGAAAACGACAGCATGGGGGTTTTTGCATAACCCCCCCCGTTTTTTCAACGGCCAAATTTTTGTGCAAAAGCAATGTTTTCATACAACCGAACCCCCCCCCCCCCACTTTGGGTGAAGGATTTGCCAAGGTGAAAGGTGAACGGCCACCTGCCGCCAGTCGTGGGCCCCCAAGAAGGCAGGGGTGATGTAGGCACTTCTGATTTTGCTCCCTTTTATGGGGACCCCCGAGAATGCAGGGGTTAGGTGGCACTTCCGCCCACTTGTGGGCCCCCAAGAAGGCAGGGGTGATGTAGCCACTTTTCATTTTGTTCCCTTTCATGGGGAACCCCGAGAACGCACGGGTTACGTAGCAATTCCACCCACACTTTTGGCAGTGGTGGAACATCCTCTACTTCATTAGAGAGTAATTCCGAAAGCAGTAGCTCGGACAACAGTACCAAAGTGGTGATCGCGACGGGACACAAGAAAGTGTACCAAAAGACTGTCAAGCAAAAGCGTGTTGTCAAGCCAAGCAGGTGAAAAGTGGGAAGATGGCGTGTGCAGCAGCGGTGGCAGCTTCATCGACATCAATGGCACAGAAGTGACAAGTGCCAAAACAAAAGTCGAGTAGCGGCTCCAAAAGGTAGCAGAAGTAGACGATTACTTGAGGTGCACAGGCAGGTGCATAAGATGCTGCGCTATGGCGGGGGGCTTGGGATAAAGATTGTGCAAGCAGTGCCATGAGGAAATGGTGATTAAAATGAAAGTGGTAGATGGGTCTTTCCCCAAGGTGGGTTTATTTTTGGGTGCGAAGTGCATGCGTCAAGCGGTGCTGCGCACTGCCGCGAGACACACAATAACACACAACCATAGCGTGACAGACAATGTACTTGTTGTTGCACAACCGAAATTCCGGGATTAGGCACCATGTGAAACACAAAAAGACTCGAAACGACCGCGTTGTGGGGTTGGGCACCCCATGAAGCGTTGATCCGAAACGGAAACAACTCGAAATGTACGCCTTGCAGGATTGGGCACCCTATGAGGCACCCTCTTAGGTGTTGGGCCGCGCCGAAGAGAACTCGTCCATGGCCCCCCCCGGCAAGGGATGTGGGCGGCTACAACCACCATGACATTGGTGAGGAGGTAGAGTGGCGGCCTCCGTTGTTGTATGCTAACCTTTAGGCCACCGCGTCCCTCCCACACTTGATATGTGAAACAGCAGCATTGACTAAGCGTGCAAAGGTCCGTCACTTTTCAAGCAAATCGCCCCCAAATTTTTCTTCTCTATGCCCGGAGAATGGACAAATACACACCTGTGCACATCCAAGGTGACCCCCCGTGGCGCATTTTGGAAAAATTTAGTTGCGCGCAAAAGGGGTCAACCCCCCCCCTTTTTATATGTGGTCAATCTTCGGCAAAACCCCATGACTTCACATTTCGTAGAACCCCCCCCCCCCCTTCACACCAAATGCCAAAAGGAGACAGCTACCCTCGGGTGTCTCATTGCATGCATTTTGAATTATGTGAAAGATCATGCTAGGCATGGAGATATGAAGTTGTGAGATCAAAAAATGAATAAAACTAGGCATGCGAAGTTCATATCATTCAAATACCTCAAAATGCTTCATCATTCATTGAATGATCAATACTAAGGGGGTGCCTTAAGCGTAGTGCGCGCGCGGTGCAACTATTTGGGCGCCTGGCCGTACTAAAGACCCATACTTTGAGATACTAGGGGGCCCCTAGGGGCATCATGGTGACCCCTAGCAGAGGTTTTGACTTCTGATTTGTCCCCCTTTGTTTGGGGATCCCCGAGAATGTAGGGGTGTCGTAGCATTTCCCCCCTCTTTTGGGCCCCAACCTTCCTTGATCTTCCGCGATCTGGCATCGAGCACGTGCAAGTCTGTAGATGTTAATATGAAACATCATCATGTGAAGGAACTGTTCAATCGAGTTATGTAAGATACTTTGATACCCCGCCTAAAGATCCTGCGAGAGGTTGTTGAGTTTTGGGAAAACGAGACAATTTTCAAGAGAGAAACGACAATGGAACAGAAAGACAGTTGTGTGTTGTTGAGGGTGGCAACCAATGCGATGTTCATGGCTTTTCCAGTTGTGCATGATGTGTGTTATGTGAAGGGAAGGTAGTTTGCAACTTTCTTGAGCTGGGGCAGTTTGGGTCACCTAATTCTAAGGGCATTTCCAAGGGGTGTGCTTGGGGGCTCTTCGGGGGGAACATAGTCTAAAAGTAGCGCGCAGTGCAAAGATTCCCCCTAAAACGCGACGATGAGGGTATGCACTCATAGCAAACGGCATACAAACACGACCTCAACTACTATACACCACATACCTAAAAACTGACATGCACTGTTGTCCAGGCTTGGCACTAGATTGCGTGCCAAAGCAGCAATTAAGTGAAAACAGGCAAAAATGGGACTACCAGCATGACAGCACTCACCAAAATGCGAAAATTAAAACACATTGAACTAGAAGATTTTGTTTACAAACAATGCAGGCTGCACTTCCCCTTGGCGGTCCATGAATACAGATTATCAGATGGGCACATGCAGAGGTGCTAGTGTGTATTGAGACTTGGTGCAAAATTCAATATGTGTCAACATTTGTATGTTGCATGTGTTCATTGCTTTTGGGGCGGTAAAAATGGACAGATTTCAAAGCAATCAAGAATAATTGAGAACTCCAGTCTTTTTGCCATTGGTGCTTTGCATTGTGGAGTAGCAATGAAAACAACGTCATTTTGAGGGTTCAGGAGTGGAAAAAAGGCGGCAAAAGACCGCGAAAGGGAGACAAAACTGACTAAAGAAGAAAGTTTGCAAAACCATTTCCAGGTGACCAGCATTCTACGCTGATGTTCTCCATTGGGACATCGGTGCCTCTTCCGGCAGTGATTAGCTCCCGCCGCAGCGCACATTGGCAGACTTTGAGGCGCATGGGTTCAATACCCGCCCTTCAAAGAACCTCACAGTGTGAGGCGTTTGTGATGATCTCCTGCCGGGTGACCGCCATGCTTTAACAAAAAGAGGTGGGTTTAAGGGGAATCTCGGTGTGCAGGACTGACAGATCCGACAATGGAAACAGTACAGGGAGAGAGCTATTCCTCACACTCCATTGCTGTACTCGTTTCGGGTGGTGGTCTTGGGTGGTTTGCAATCGAAAGGCATAGGCTACCCTGGCAACACCTTTTTCTGCCTCTCTGTGAGGGTGGACGGGAGATGGGGAGAGGTGCCTGAATGCCTTGGACCATTTGTCTGCACTGGCCACACCACAGTTCTCACCGTGTGTCACTCTCTCGGGGGGTTCGCCTAATAGTGCACGGGGGAGTTGGCCTGGGCCGGGGGGGGGGGGGGGGCTCACATGTTCAATGCTTAATCCATGTTCTGGGACAATTCTGCCCTGTAGTGCCACCCGTGGCCGACCAAACCCTTACTTTGTTGCACTATGGGTCCCAGATATCCGAGCCGGGGCCCGTTTTTCGGTTTCCATTTTGGCTCCCAGTCCAGCCTCTTACTGAGCAACGCCTTCGTACACCTCTCTTGCACACCAATACCCCTGCACGCCCAGCCTGTGCACACCCTGCACACCAATGCATTTTTTGGGGTATTCTGTGCAATCTGTTTTGATAGGAGACATTTTCTTGTGCTGATTGGTGTGTTTGTTATCGCCGGGTATCGGATGTGCCTGCCGCAAAGAAGGGGTGGGGCTAGATGACGAAGTGCTGTTTGTTGCTAGTGCTAAACATTGTGCTGCCCCTACAGGGCACATCAGCAGCAGTGAGCAAAGCACCAGAAAACATCGAGCTCCATATTTTGTAGGTAGCATAGTATCCGCGTGGCTGAAATCATCTTTGAGTCATTGTACCCTAACTACAGATACAAATACAACAGCAATAACCCAAATCTTTTCAACGCCAAAACTCAACCAAATCAGAACCCATTTATTCCTACACACAGTTTCCAACAAAGTTTCCAACAAACACCACCTAAATAGAAGGCACACAATCCAATGATATTGATCCCACATGCCTCTGTCCCTTCTCTTGACACCCGTCCCAGTCCACCATTTGTTCCGGCACGTCTTTGGCAGCCAATGCAAAGCGCACATGAAATCGAGGCGAAGCACCTGCTTCAACAGCGCAGCCCTCCCCTCCCCTTGGGCAGCTGTGCCCAATACACTGCACTGGGGCTGCTCACAACTGTTGCACTCATGGGAATCGTTGTGCTTGCCTTCGCCCCCGCGCCCACGGTGTACCTGAGCTTTGCGAAACAGAGCACCCAACTCGACGGGTCGGAGGCCCGGGGCTGGGGGATGCTGCGCGCCCGGCCGGTGCTGCAGGTCCCTCTTGCGACCACTGCCCTGCGCTCCAGCCCCGGGCATAGGGAGGGCGCTGGGGCAGAGCAGCCTGTCACAGCACCCCCCAAAAAGGGGGTTGCCCAGATGTTGTCCCGCGCGATGACCCTCAAAGTCGCTGCCGCAGGCGCCTTCGTCGCCGGTGTTGTCGCGCACGCGACGACGTCGCGGGCCTCCGAGCGGCCCCAAGTGAACATGACGTCGGTTGTGGGGGACGGCCCCCAGACCTGCACCGGCGCCCGGGACGAGCTCCTCATCGTGGGGGCCGGCGCCCTGGGCCAAGCGGTGGCGCAGCAGTGGAGGGCCGCCCTGGGCCCCGGGGCGCGCGTCGTGGGGGAGACGCGGACCACCGCGACGCACGACGCGCTCCGGGCGCTCGGCATCGTCCCCCAAGTGCGCGGCAGCGACGGGGGCTGTCAGTACAGCAACGTCCTGTTCTGCGCCCCGCCCTCGGGCAACGACGATTACCTGCTGGACTTCGCGGCCGCGGCCGCGCGCTGGAGCGGCAAAGGGCAGCTGGTGTTCACGTCGAGCGCCGGGGTGTACGCGGAGGACGGCGGGGGCGTCGTGGACGAGGCGTCGGAGGTTGCGGAGGGCAACCCTCGCATCGACCGGCTGCTGGCGGTGGAGCAGGAGTGCCTGGCCCGCGGCGGCTCCGTGCTCCGGCTGGCGGGTCTGTACACCGCCGACCGGGGGCCCCATGTGTACTGGTTGAGGGCGGGGGAGGTCAAGGGGCGCCGGGACGGCCTCATCAACATGATCACGTACGAAGACGCGGGCGCGGCGTGTCTGTCGCTGCTGCGGCACCCGAAGATTCGGAAGGAGGTCTTCCTCGTGAGCGATGGCACGCCCGTCACCAGAGAAGACATCTGCAAGAGCGCCCGGAAGCTGCCCGCGTTCCGCGCCGTTCCGATGCCAAAGTTCACCGCGGAGGAGGGGCAGTACGGGGGCAGCCGGGGGAAGCGGTACGACACGAGCAAAGTGCGGCGGGTTTTGAAGTGGAAGCCGCGGTACGAGTCTTTGGATGCGTTCATGACCGGATCGGCCACTCTTGAGACGGAGGATCGCGATCCGGCGAATGCCGGTGGTGCTTAACGCACAGCGGTTGGCCATCAAGCAACGCACGCTACCAGATTCCGGGAGTGGCGGGTGGCAGCCGAAAGCGATACCAGTCGCTGGGTGGCTGAGCCTTTCTTGCATTTTGGAAAGGGGCGCAACAATTCGTTACATATGTAGAGATCAAGCAGAAGAATGGTTTCCGCGTGTACGTTCGGTCGATTGCCAGGTCCCACACGTCGATTCTGCTCGTCACGCTTCTTACGTCGTTGGGCGCTCCTTCACACTGGGTCAGGCTTGTCCTTAGTGCCTACCCTACCCCCCCTCCCCCTTGAATGGTAACCTGCGGGGGGGGTGGGGGGGGGGGCGAGGGTAGTGTCACTTTCCGTTTTGCAAATTTACTTCGAGGGTTGGAGCTTCTCCTGTGTGTGTGCTGGTTGGACAAGGTAGTACTATGGGTGCATGGGTGTGTACTTCGAATTTCTTGCATCCAAGGCACTGTACCCTGTATCATGCAGAACACTGAGGTTTTCAAATCTCAGTCATGGATATCGATCTTCTAGGCACGTGCGCAGCCGGTACTGTGGTCAACTCCCCACGTTCAGGAGGCCGTGTCAAATACTCGCGCCTCAGTGGCACACACAGCCTGTCTCTCAGTAGAGCTCAACATGCATCCCAACAGGCAGTTTCCGGGTCTTTTTGTGGTTCGTATGCCCTCGTGTCTGCATGTTTTGCCTCGTGTCATGCATCCCTTTGTGTTCCCTCGGGGGGGGGGGGGGGCGAGGGAACCGGGCACTTTGGGTATGTTCCCCCGACCGTGTGAGGATCCCGTCGCGTGCAGGCGGTTACTATTGAAAGGGAGTGGGGGAGAGGGGCTTTTTTGGAAATCCCTGGGGGGGGGGGGGGGGGGGGGGGGGGGCTGGTCTGGCACCCGCGTCCCGTCCCGTGGGGTTGGGGCATTTCTCGCTCCCTGGTCCATAGTCAAAATGATCCGCAGCAGAAACCGATACAGGTCGGAACTGGCAGTATGAGGTGGGATGGTGCGCCGCCGATGGAGGGGGGGCTGGACACTGCGATACCCCGTACCATTTGCCTGTAGTCAGTTGATGATTCCTTTGGAACTGCCAGTCCGCCATGAATTGCCCATGTCCCGCTCTTCCGTTGACGGCCACCTTGTTGACTAAACTTTCACTCTCTCACCTCCTTTTTGAGATTGCGGGCACTACGGCCAGACATACGCATGTGCAGGATTATTACTGGCGGTCCGGTGGCACCGCGGGCACGACTTTTCGATCCAGCGGCACCGGGCAGATGTACTCCTATCTTTGGTTTCCTTTTATATATATGTTTACGCATGGGGGTTTCCCATTCTATTGCTGTCATTTGTTGATTTGTGTGCAGTGTCCAACATACCATAATGAAAATGCTAAATACAGAGGGTGAGAGACTTGAAAAGGTGGCCTTCTTGGTAACATAACTGCAGTTCGATGGCTGCGAGACATCTGATGCACTCATCCTGAGAACGCAGAAGTTCCTATTTCCTATGCGCACCCGCAGCCGTGTCACCATGCGGCCTTGGTTCAAAACTGTGCAGATTGACCCGTTGAATGCTGCGAGAATGGAACGGGGCTCGCGGCTGTTTGTCAATGGAGTACAAACCCAAGGCCTCATTTTTAAGCACACACTCCTGAAAGCAAAGGGGAAGTTCTCGGCGAGGCGCCTCAGCCCCGGCCCCCGAGATCCCATTCCCTTCAAAGTATGCCTCAGTGGCACCTGGTCATTGCCTGATGCGCCATGCCTGTTGCAACTTCGGAAAAACAACTTGTACCTTTTTGCTGTTGTAATGCACATGCATGCATGGGAAAGGAGAAGACACGCACACAGAGCAGGCACATGCGCGGGCACAGCAAAGCGGAATACTATTTGTTTATTGCTGTAATGTTCAGTACTACATGTCAATCATGTCCTTGCACAGACAGAAGTATGACTGATTTTACTGGCGATTTGAACATTCTTGATTAACAGTTTTGAGATGTCCTTGATTAGTGCCCTATATATTTTGATGAAATCCTGCAGGTTTTTGATGATGAAATCCCAAAACCAAAGGAGCAAGTAGAGCAAGAACAGGATGTGGATCGAATCAATGAATAGTGTGAAATCCAGTGTATCACAGAAGGGCTGCAGATAGACAAAGCAGGTTTATATACAAAGATTCAATCACAAATGGATAAAACAAAAGATTTTATGTGAAAGCTGGGCTGACTCTAGGCTCCAAGTTAGCATTAAGCACTTCATGTGCACTCCTTTGGATGTAATGGAGCTGGTTAGCAATGTGGGGCATGGGAGTTGGGCCAGACATAGAGTATGACTTGGCCAAGCAACTGAATTCAGAAACAGTTGAAAGGTAGAACCACAATAAGTGGTAGAGACAATTGAGTATAGGGGTCTTGGGGTGGGAGACCACTAGGCTTAACCTCCAAGGCTTAAAGCATGAAATGCCTATTTTCTTTCGGTATATCCTCCATGAAGGAAGATACCTCCGCTCAGTTGAGTGGTAGGGGTGAACTTCATGGGGGGCTAGGGTTACAGCCCTAGTTACCTTGAGAAAGTGTACTAAAAGCTTCAAAACAGTGATAAAAATACTTAAGTTAGTCTTAGCATCAACAAAAGGGTTTTAAGGGGGGCTTGGCCTGGATCAAGCCCTCCAAGAAGAACATGGCAGTGAATTTTTCTTACTCCCCCCTGGAGTACTAGTTAGCTAAGCTAGTAGGACCAAGGAAAAAGGCTCAAATATTCCCAAAATTACCTCAGAAAATGCTCCAAACTTACCAAAAACATCCTCATCAGTTCATAGAAGCCTATCACACTGTAGGTACCCTCGAAAAACAGTGGAATGTACCGTGAATGATGTCCCTTCGATGGGGCATTCCTCAAAAGTTGCCAGCGTGCGGCGAAACCGTTTGGTAAAAATTTGGGGGTAGTGGGGTTTGAACCTAGGACTCCCTCCCTAGAGCACATATGCTTGCCCACTAGGGTACAGTCGAACGCTCTAATGCGGACGGCCATCGCTGTAAAAACAGCACTTCAGTAAACGTCCTGACCAAGGGCCAGGGCGGAGCAATACTCCCAATGGAGAACACAAATCTCCAGGTGCTGAAAAAAATAGAAAATGTAACCAACAGGGAGTGAATCCTGTGGTTTAGCGAAATGAGTAGCGATCTAAGAAGTCCAACCGCTAAAAATTGACGAAATGACGCGAGAAATCGTCATTTTTATACCTAAACTCAAAGTCGTAGACAAGCGCAACAGAAGCGGACTTCAAAAACGGGGGTGCGCAAGCGTAAACGGCTCTTGAAAAAAAAGGTATTCCCCCCCTGGTGTAGTAAGCCACCGTTCTTCGTTGGCTCCCCAAGGTCATTACATCAGGGCAGTCCCCATGCAACACATGGTCAACAAGGCATACACTCGCTGGGTGGCTGCAAACCTGATAAGCGGCCACCTGGTCCACGCTGGAAACCATAGGCATGGGACTGCAGGGCACAGACAGGGACAGTGCGGTGCTCAGTAAGCAGTGGTCTTTGAAAAACCAATGGCCTTCGGCCAGGGAGTGGTTGTCACGGGGGGCTAACGGTCCGGTCCTGCGATGCAATGCGGGGCAACTGTGACAACTGCTCTTACACCCATACACAGGCACGTCTGCAGAAGAGTGCTCACTGCACCTGTGAGGTTAGAACACAGTCAGTAGACTGACACAGGGAAATTAGTTTTTCTTTTTACGCTGAGACATAGTCTCAGCACGGGTTAGGAGCTGCCCCTCGTTGTTCTCAACGAGGTAGGAGCAGAAGATGGGGTTGATACTCCCATCTGGGTGTATGAAGGTAGACATAGGTTCCCAGGTCGCCTCAGATAACCCATAGCCATCCCACAGGGTTAGCAATTTCCAGTCCTGTTTATACTCGTGGCGAGCAATACCTGCAACCACGTAGTAGCCATCGACTGCCATCTCATCGGCAGTCATCTCTTTGAGTTCGTCTGCCTCCTCTGGACTGGCAGCGTTCTCTAGGTCCATACGCACGACCTCACTGTCGCTGAGGCGCCACTCATCCCAGGACAAATCGTCAGGGGAGTGACAGTGCCTCAACTGTTTAGGTGCACACAGCAGTTCGCCACCTAGACGTGGACTACACCTGACATGGATCCTGGATCCATCTATCCTGATGATACGATAGGGTCCAAAATAAGGGTCCTGTAGGCAGTTACGTGGCCAGGAGGGTAGGCGTGAATGGTGAACCAAAACAAGGTCACCAACCTTGAAGCTGGCAGGTCGCCGTAGGCGGTTCCTTCGGCTCAGTTCGCGGTCAAGAATGTGTCTCAGGTTGGTCCCAGCCTGGTTAGCCAGAGACTGCTTGTGTTCCAACCAATCTCCCACAAGGCTCTTGAAGTTCTCAGGAAAGGGGGTTTTGAAGAACCTAGCAGGTCGCCCTCCATGGAACAGTTCGTGGGGTGTGAAACCCGTTGAAGAGCTCCGCTGTGAGTTCATGGTCAGCACTGCCCAGGGCACTAGGCGTACCCAGTCCTTGTTTCATCAGGATTCTTAGGTTTTGCTCCACCACACGGTTCTGTCTCTCACAGGGAGGGTTAGACGTGTGCGTATAGGGCACACCTGTGGTTACCTGTACGTTGAGGGCATTTAGTACTCGTTTGTACCACCCAGTGTCACTGCGGATGCGTACATCTTCATCAGAGTGCACCTGTTTAGGTGCCCCATAGGGTTCGAACCATTGTTCGACCAAAATTTTCACAGTCTGCTCACCTGTGATTTTCTTATTGCAAGGGAACACACGGGTGAGGGGGATAGGCCACAGGTGACCACTAGGCAACTATCATAGCCGCCGAAGCGTGGTAGGCCGTGGATGAAATCCACGTAGAGAAGAGAGTTAGCACAATAGGGTATGGGTAAGCTGAAAATCAGGCCCCTATCCCTACTGTCGCTCTGCTTGCTGGCATGACAGCCACAAGCATCCACAATGGTCTGCATACGCGACCTCAGTTCAGTCAGGGTTAGACTAGAACAGAAACACTCACGGAAGAACTCCACTGAGCGATTAGCGCCACTGTGACCAGAACTGAGATGGGACCACTGTAGGCACCCATCCAGTCATGCCTCAAGCACCACAATTCGGTCCTCGTAGAAGAGGTACTGATTGTTTTTATACCACTGTTGCCCGTCAAAGACACGGGGTTTGAGTCCAGTGCCGAGGGTTTGGAGAATTTCTTTATACTCTGACTGATAGTCGGTTAGACTCCAATCCTCCAGGATTCCAGCAGTGCCGATGGAAAGGTCAAGCTGGACATCCATAGGCTGGAAAGCCTCTTTAGCGAGCTCCTCAGAGCTCTCACCTATAAGGGCATCGAAGTTATTGCGCGATATATAGTCAGAGAGTTCATTTTTTGTTCTGGGGATATGATGAACTGTCAGCCTGAACTGGCTCAGGTAAGTCCACCACCGCTTTAGTTTTGCTTTCTCTGGTGGTGGGCCCTTCTGAAAAGACTTCACAAGTTCCTGGTCACATAGCCAGACAATAGGGTTAGATCCCAGGAGTCGGGATTGTGACGAAAGCACCAACATACCGGCCAGGAGTTCCTGGTCATAGGTGCTGTAATTGGAACGCGCTTGGTTCCATTTTCAATTCCAGTGTCCCAGTGGCATGAGCCGCCACTCACTGGTAGGATAGTCATGTTTCAACGAAGCATCACGGTTCAGTCCACTAGTACGATAATGGCAGTGGGTTAGTTCAGCGCGGTTAACCTCCTGCCATTGGTAGATCGTACCACCCCCCCCTACATCACTGGCATCAGTGATCAGGACTATCTCGCCCTTGGGGCGGGGTACTCCCAGGCAGTTGGAGGAGGCAATTTTCTTCTTCAACTCCTGGAAACACTCTTCCTCTCTGGCGGTCCACCTCCAGGGAGTAGTTTTCTTGATTAGGTTGGTGAGGGGGGCAGAGGAGTAAGTAAAATTGTGGATGTGACGCCGATAGAAATTACAGGCGCCCACGAAACTCCTCACGTCGTGTAGACCCTTCTTAGGGTCATCGCGAATCTGCATGTCCTGTAGGGGCTGCATCTTAGACGCGGCTGGTTTCCACCAACCATACCCCACGTCGAAACCCAAATTTTCCATCTCCTCTTTCAAAACCTCATATTTTTCGAGTTTGATTCGGAGATGGTTTTCTTGACAAACAATGAATAATTCACGGAGGAGAAGGACATGGTCCTCTTGGGTATTAGTACCCAAACTCACGTCGTCGATGTGGGCCTCCATTTCTGCACCCCGAGAAATCAACTCCTGTACTAGAGGCCTGCGCCTCAGTATGTACAAAATTTTGTTCATTAGCTCTTGGAAAAGCGCTGGGGCATTAGCCACCCTGAAAGGCATAACCTTCCACTTAAAGACACGGCCCTTAGGAGTTATAAAAGCCAGCAGCTCCTGAGCTGCGGCGGTTAGGTCCACCTGCCAGAAACCAGAGCGTTTGTCCATTTTGGTCTTGTACCTGCATTTGGCAATAAGCTCCAGGGTATTTTCCATGTTAGGAATACTCCCTGAGTGGTTCTGAGTTTTCTTGTTGGCCTCACCATAGTCAACAACCAGTCGTAGGGCAGTCGACCCTGGTTTAGCAACCAGGAAACAGGGACTGCAGTGATGGGGGTAGTCCCCCTTCTTATATTCTTCAACGAGGCCAGCATCAATACATTCCTGGATCTGGCGCTCGATTTCTTCAACCTGTTCCTGTGGAGCGGGATAGGGACGACGCCTCACTCGCGTCTTTTCAAATTCAGGTTTCAGTTTCAGGTCCATCTGGACCAGTTTTTTACAAGAGAGGGGGGGCGGCAAGGCGCCGAATACCTCCTCATAGGTTATCAGCAGTTTCTTCAGCCGGTGGTCAAGGTTAAGACTCTCGAGTTTCTGCAGGAAATCCTCCTCAGCATTGAGGTTGCTCTTTCCATGTTCTTTCTTTTTCTGCCAATCAGCAGTTTCGGCAGGCACAGAACTATCGTCCTACTCAGGGGAACATTGCTGCCCATAGTGCAGAGAATACACTAGCGGTATCTCAGGATCAGGCAACGTATAGGAATCATCATCCTCCTCAGACCAGATGGAGGATTTCGGGGTCTGTCTGAGGTATTGACGCGTTCCCACGGGGGGCCTGGCCACGGGACGCTGCGGTGGACACGCGCAAGTGAGCAGGCAGGCAAAGCACTACGCTCACAAGGGCATCATTACGCTCGTGTCATGTGACAAAGCGTTTCAGGATCCTTGCCACTCTGCAACAAGGGAACGAAAGTATGTACAGCAACACATCAGGATATGTACACATGGGGTTAAGACTGGACTGGGGTAAGGGCATCACAGGACCATAGACACTCAGTCCCAACTCGTATCCCAATCCCAGGTCCGACCCTCTCAGTGGCTGGTGCGGGCGGGGGCTCAAACACAACCCATGCCCTGCTCAGTCCGGACCCTGAAACCCTGCCAATAGGGAGGTGTCCCGCCCAGCCACAGGCGAGTTCCTGGGAACCAAGGGGCTCCAAGGCCAACCGACAGTGGCTCCCCATGCTCCCTTAACGGCAGGTCCCAACTCCTCTCTGAGCGAGAGATATGGCCCCGCCATTTTCCCCTAGGAGTTGGTAGCTGAAAATGGGCTGTTTCAGCCCAAACTGAAATTAGCTCAAAAATCTCCAAATTTGACCCCTCGTCCGGACCCGCCAGAGGTAGGGACGAGGCAACTGACCCTATGCCCTTCGAGTACGAACTCCCTGGAGCCCTCACCCAACCTGGTTCCCTCTGAGGTCCCGGCATCAGGGCACCACGGGTTCGTCAAGTGGGGTCATGATGCCAAAATCACCAAAATTGGCATCATTCTCACGCGTGGCTCGCCCGGCCAGGGCAAGGCCAATGGCTCACAGGGTAGGAGGCAGGACCTAGGCCTTATATCTGAGTGTAGAAATTGGGATTAGGTCCGGGCTCCCTGTGGGCATAGACATATGGGACCGCCAATTGACCACACGGGGGGTTGAAATTGGGGTCCCAAAAGGGGGTCATTTTGGCTGCTCGAAATGAGCCAAAACTCGGGGTGCTCCCAATAGTATATCTCCACGCCGGCTTGGAGATCAGATCCGCCATTCCATACGCGATCCACAGGGAGTCCAACGGAGACTCCCATGCACTTGGCTCCCAAAGATCTCCATGCCACTTGGCGTGGTGATGATCCCAATTGGGTCCACAAATGCCAAAATGGCAAAATTGCCCACACTCACTTTGGGCTAGCACCTTAACGAAGGTTGCTCCGCTTCGCCCACGTGGTATGTGAACCATGGGGACCAATATGCATAACACCCATGTCATATATGGTCCATTGGTCCATGCGTCCGGCGTGCACGGGTGGGCTGAACATAGTGCACGGCGGGCAGAAAATGTGGAAAATTGCTCAAAATGGCCGAAAATGCGCACACTCATGGTTGGGGCAAATGAGGCACATGCCCGACTTGGACCGGAGTGTGCCATAGGATTGGTATCAAGTCATATGTGTCCAACATATCTTTTGGGCGTCGCCCAACTCCTCCGGTTTTGGGAATGGCAGGGTCGCCAAGTGAGCCCATGATTTGGGATAGTCCCAAATCGCCAACATGGCGGCCACGGTATGCCAAGCCCAAGAGGAGTTATTCGCCGGGTGCAAGATATGTTGGGCACCGAAGTATGTACCCTCAAAACATACTTGGGTCATGATGTCAATTGAGCGCAACGTCGAGATACACGGTCGCCACTTGACATCATGACGGGCCAAAAACGGCAAAATTGGCACAAAGACACACAAAAGTGCCTTGAACGGTGCACAATTATATTATAATATCTTCGTCTTGGATCGTGCAATCAACTAATCCTTCTAAACACAATGACTTGACACCAATGACCTTCGATCCCACATATGTGCTCCACTTGGGGCGCTTTGAAAGGTCACGAGCGCTACTTCCCAAGTGGGCACATGAAAGTATGGAAAATTGCAAAATACACACCTTGCTCCCAACGCATCGCTTTGGGATCGCCACACAAGCTTCCTCCCACGAAGGTTAGGCTTGCAATTGCTCGTAGGGAGTATGGAGAAGGGGCTTGCACAATATGAGGTCCACCGGCGGGTTCAGCTTGGAGCGATGGACCCGCCAAATGGGCACGCAACACAACACAAGGCACATACTCCATATTGCCCAAAAAGGTAGCTCCCCCCACGATATGTCATGCCCCTCCAAGGGCATAACTTTGTGTCAATCGCTCATAGGAACTCAAGGAGAGTTCCTATGCAACACCAACACTCGCGCGCTACACTCGAAAGTTATCTTAACGCACGCAATATCATGGCCAAAGAGTTATAACGCAAACTCTACCCTCTTGACCATGATCCATTACGCTAGCGCGCACGTGTGGAGACGCAAGGCGTATAATGCTTCCTAAATTACGTCGGGAGTATTGTGAATACATCCCACGTTTCCTTACTGTCATTCCTCGCAAGCGGCACGAGATATGACCCTCACAAGTGGCCTAACGATTCAACTTTGTTTTGCCCATATCTCTAAGACAAATGGAGGGCAAGACAAAAGGAAAGTTGATTCGTGCATAGGGAAGCACGTAGTTCCACTCGAAAGAGGTCAAATCAAGCGCGGGGATGTCGAAGTCAAAAATCCGATTTCGACATCCTGAAAAATTCGGACTAAGGTTGCGAGTGTAAGATGTGAAAATTGCGGATGCATCAATGCAATTCCTGAAGACTTTAGAGTCTTCGTCACGATTTGCGCTAAAATATCTGTATATAACAGTTAAACTGGCGGTTACGCTAAAGTCGCGAGCTAACCGCCAGCTGTCAAAACAGTGAATATCAGAACGGAAGCGTAAAAATTTGACGGAAACAATATGAAAAAAAAACCCTGTTGATTCCTGATATTCTGATATACAAATCTCCGCTGGCGGTGCATCGGTTGCCGATGTGGGGCTTTACGGCACGGAACACGCTCCCGCCGGGCTCGCACCGGGCGTCAACGGGCGTCTTCCCTTCCGTACATGGGGTTAGTAGACCGGAGACCGGTCTTCCCTTCCGTACATGGGGTTAGTGGACCGGAGACCGGTTGTATGCCCTAGCCTAGCCATGGGGTTCTGGGTACCGCTTCACCCCCCTCCTTAGAGCAAACCCTGGGGAGGGCTTGATAACACCCACGCATGGCAGCAGGTACCCGGGACCATTTCCTGAAGGGGGGGGCTTGTCACATCCTTACTTCAGGCTGATTCGCAGGTCAGGTTGCCCAAATCCCACAGTAAGACAGGTACAGTGCTGTAGGGCCTTGTAACTTCAAGTATAGTATCAAGTATCAAGTCCCGGGTCCTGGCGGCGATTGTTCGGCATCCAAAGGACCCGTTAACCCATACCAGGCGCACCAGGTGCCGGCTGCTACGGTCACCACCACAGTGGCAGTGGCATACACTGCCAACATAGGCGTCACACGACGACCGAGGTGGTCCCACAGGTCAAAAGCGACCACAAAGATCCATCAGGCTACCCCAAGCTTCCCAAGGCCCGCCGGCTGGGGGAGAGTCCCGACGGGTCCTTCCTCGGGTGCACCATGTCCATATCCATACGACGCGAGTCCAGAGTGGTACAGCCGAACGAGCTCCTCCTTAAGGGATCGGGCATCAAGGCCGTCTTTTCCCTCGCCCTATTACCACGAAGGCCATACATGAGGGAGTCCTCATGCAGTGTGGGCGGAGGCGTCGACTCCTCAAACCACCAGTTTCCCAGGCAGACTGACCGAGGTCAGGGCTACCGGAGGCCGCCATCCGACTGCAAGTGCGTCTGCGAGTCGGTAGGCTCACACTGGGACTGACAGTGGCGGACCGCCGGGAGTGTAGTCAGGCAACTGGGCTTCCCGCCTGGCGCCATCAGGATCTCCACATCACAGCAAATAGGGCACACGGTATCACGGGCACTCAAACAGAAGAATCTGTACTTAGGCAATGGTCGAAGCTGGACCCTATGTAAGAACATGTAAACGGCGACTCAGGGCGCCTTCGTAGTCGATTCGCATCCCGTCGGGGGGGAAAAACAGTCCACACTTCAGTGATGGGCTGACATACAGATGCACATATCCTGGGGAATAGAAAGACAAGCAATAAGCGGGGTAAATAGGCGTGTAAACACACTCTGGATAGAGAGCCAAACCACGCCCTGGTTAGGATAAGGCACGTGCAGGAGGGTGGACAGGAAAACGACTGAGTTCAGGCCATATATAGTCTGCAGACACACGTCGACTGGTCTGGATTCCGCAAGTGCCATGGAAGCAGACCACACACCAAAAAATCGCAATGCCGATGACAGCGGCATCCGTTGCGCAACGACGTATGGGCTTCAAGGCCCCAAAAGCTCAGAAATATGAAGGTCAGTCGCCCTACCTGGTTTCCCAAGGATTCAGCAGGGGGGGAGTGACGAATAGAAGAAGAGAGGGGCCGTCCTCCTCTGGATTCAGCAGGGGGGGGTACATGGCCACTCTGATGGCAGGTCACCGAAAGATGGAAGAGAGCAAGCAAGTAAGGGACGATCCGTCGACCTCACAGGCGCTCAAAATGCATCAGGGGAGAGCTCAGGGCGCTGATCAGGCACCCCTGGCTGCAATCGCCCGGGTGAGTGCTGCCAAGTCCGAGACTTGGATCTTGGTCTTGTGCTTGCGGATGTACTCCATGAAGGGAGTATTGACCCGCGGCACGAACGAAGAGATGGGTTCCCAGGTGTCGTGGGACGGCCCATAGCCTCGCCAACGAACCTTGAACTCCAGGCTTCCGGGTGCCGAGGCTTTCGGACGCTGAGCCAGGATCTTCTCGACTGTGTAGTCGTCCTGCTCAGCATAGTCGTCGTCCGAATCAGCCTCGTGTGCGGCATAGCTCAGGGACACATGTTGGCCACGGAGGTCGGGTTCCCGCACACGGAGTTGACTCTCGTGGCGCTCCCGGAACTGTCCGTGACCCACCTTGATGCGGTAGGTGTCCTCACCAATCCTGCAGACCACCTCTCCGGGTGTGAACCAGGTCTTGGTGCGGTGGGTGCCCATGGGGCGGGGTCTGATCACCCACACCGGGTCTCCCACCCTGAACTTCTGCGCTGTCGAGCTCGGGGCGGACTTCTGACGCTCAGCATGCTCCTTCTCGAGCTGCTGGCGGATGTCCCGCGCCGTTTGCTCTTGCCGCGCGAAGAACTCTTTGGCGCCCATGGCCATACCATCACCAGACAAGGGAAGTCCCCGACCAAGGGGGTCCCTGTCGAACAGAATCTGGTGAGGGGACAAACCGCCCGGAGTGCGGGTGTCATGATGGGCCTTCAGAGCAGGCCACATCTCCTCAAACCAGTTCCGCCGTGGATTGGTGATGTGGATCTTGCGCAGCTTCTCGAACAGCTGCCGTCCAGCCACTTCAGCACGGCCGTTAGACCGGCTCAGATAGGCGACGCTCTTGGCATGACGTATTCCCATGAGGGAACACATAGCCTTGAACCAGCCACCAGTAAACTGGGGCCCTCGGTCACTGCAAATGGTGCGGGGGATGTCAAAGACGGTCAGCCAATGACGAATCATCATGACTGCCACTTCCTTGGCAAGCAACCCCTTGTTGCGTGCCGGAACGGCTACTACGTAGCCGCTGTGGCTATCCACACAGAGAACCACACAGTCAAAGGTCTCCTTGCCAATGTGGACTTCGGGCATGGAGAAGACGTCCATGGCCACTCTCTCCATGGGCTGGTCAGGAACCGGGGTCCATTGGGCTTCCCCCTTGACGTTCCGGTTATCGGAATTGCAGGCCTGACAGACCGAACAACCCTTCCTGACCTTCTTGATGGCGGTGTAGAGAACAATGTGGTCGATCTCGAACCGGCGCTGCATGTCAAGGGCTTGCTTCTTGACCCCTGGGTGCAGCATGTGGTGGTGCCAAGCTTCACAAAGCTCGAGCACCCGGGACTCCGGTACTAGCAGCTTACCATTCCGGTAGAGCTTGCCATCTTCCTCAGTCAGCCCCTTTGGCCACTTCTGCCCGTCGTCAGGGTCGGTCACAGCCCTATACTCGGCCGCAAAGGCCTCAGACTTGGCGTAATTGTCGGTCCAGTCGTCCTGGAGGCAAGACTCCGGGAAGAGGTGCTTGTCGGACTCAGCTCCCTCAGGGGCGAGTACTCTGACCGCTCTGCTCACCCTCTTTCCGAGGGGGGCATCCGCAGCCATGACGACGAAGCATTTAACACCCTCCTCCTCCATCAGGCGCTCCATCTCAATGATCTCCTTGGCCTCAGCGGTCTCAGCCTCATCGCCATGGGCAGAGATATCCGTCATGCCCTTGCTGGCAGGATAGGCCCACCTACTAAGACAGTCCGCCACGGTGTTATCCTTTCCAGGAATATACACAACCGTGAGGTCGAACTTGGCCAAGGTCTCATGCCATCTTGCCCGTCGGGAGGCGGGACCTGAGGGGGTGTCCACGTGCTCCTTGTGCCACGACTGCAGACTCTGATGGTCGGTGCAGACGGTGACGGGATGGAGGGCTATGTACCCAGCCCATTTCCTGAGAGCCATGACGATGGCATACGCCTCCTTTTCCCGGGGCGTCCACGTCCGTCTCTGGCCTTCCGCCAGGACTCGGCTCCAGAAGGCCACGGGCACGTGCCTCCCGTCGTCAAGCACTTGCTCCAAGACAGCGCCTACGGCGTAGTCGGAAGCGTCGGTGCGCAGGACGAACCCTCGGTCGGGATCCACGAGGTGCAGACCCACTGCGGATAGCAGCGCCTGCTTCATCCCCTCAAAGGCACGGTCGGAATCAGCATCCCAGACCAGAGCCTTTTTGGACCCCTTCTTGGTCTCCTCTCGGTTGCCCTTGAGCATGGTCGTCATGGGGGCTGCATACTCGGCATACATCTTGATATACCCCGAGTAGTAGTTGCAGAACCCCAGATACGCCCGTAGCTCAGAGACCGTCTTGGGCTTTTCCCAGTGCTCAATCGCAGCCACCTTGCCAGGTATGGGGTTTCGCTGCCCGTTCCCGACTACGTGGCCAGCGAAGACCACCTCGCTTAACGCAATGCTGGCCTTGTCACTGCTGCCCGTTAGTTTGTGCCGAACCAGAAGGTCCAGCACTCGAGTGACGTCCCTCTCGTGTGCCTCCAGGAGCTCCTCGTAGCTCATACTGGGGTCCCCGGACGCGATGATCACGTCGTCCACGAAGGGGTCCGCACAGTCACGCACCGGCTCAAGCAGGTTCTCCAGCATCCGCTGAAAAGCCGCATTGCCGTTGGTAACGCCCATGGGCATCACCTTCCACTGGAGAGGTCCAAGTGGGGTGCTCATGGCTGTGCAGACACGGGACTCCTCGGCGAGAGGCATCTGATGATAACCATGTTTCAGGTCAATCACCGTGAAGATCCTCCGCCGGTGTTGTTTTTGCAGCATATCCTCAATGAGGGGCAGCGTATAGCTGTCGTGCTGCGTTTGGGCATTCAGGCCGCGGTAGTCAACCACGAGCCGCCACTCACCGGCCACCTTTTTGGGGACGACGAAGCACGGAGAGGCCCATTCGGAGTGGCACGGCTCGAGCCAGCCTCTCTGGATGAAGTCACGGAGGATCTTCTCCATGGCCTCCTTCCTCTCGCCCCTCAGGGCAAACTCCCGGTGGCGATACACACGGGGGTCCTGCTTCAGTCGTATCTTGGCCTCGCCATACGGTCCACGCACCGGTGGGGGAAACACAGGCTTTCCGCTGAAGAAGGTGTCCCCATACTTCTGCTTCAGCCTGGCCCTCAACGCCTGGATCTTGGGGAAATCATCGGACTCCGCCTTGGCTTTTCCGGGCACCTGGACCACGGAGCTTACTTGAGGGGTAGCGACCCCGCTCGGTTTCGGCTCAGGCGGTCTTCCCAGGTGGCCCAAAGGGGCAACTCTGGTCTTGCCTCGGAATAGGTCGCCGTAGGTGGGTGGGTTACCCCCGATTGGTTCGTCCTGGCTGGATAGGTAGTCCAGCACCCTCTGCACGAAGGTGTTCCCATCATAGGAACCAGAGACGATCGAGTCCACTTCCCACCAGGCTCTGTCCTGGCCCTTGCCCTCACGCTGGCCACCCCAGTCGTGAAAGGGCTGATCCATATACCCCTGAACCAGATCCAACTCCTCTTCGGTGAGGGGGTCTTCCGATTCTCCGATGTCAACAGGGGGAACCGCAAAGCATTGCCTCCAGGGCTCCGCTACGATGCGGTTGACACACACGAAATCCGTGGCGTCGGCCTGATCAAGGCCCCCATCCACATAGTGGAATTCTGTTGGCCATCTCTGGGGTGGCATGGGCTGTCCCTTAGCGTCCTGATAGACACTCTCTCCAGCCGGTAGGACGACCTTGTTTAAGGTCATGTTGTTCAATGAGGCTACCCAATGTCGGGTACTTTCCTCCTCGGTGCATCCCATAGGAACAACCAGCACTGCCTTGGAGCGGTCCTTGCGAATCTTCGCTATCGCTCTTGGAATGTCCCAACGGGGGCAATGGATCCACATCAATCCCTGATGCGGACCCCAGTGCTTCTTCCACGCGGAGTCCTGTGCGCTCCAGTACTTCTCACACACCCGCAAATGGGCGGAGGTTCCTGAAGAGAACGCATCCAGGGCCAGATCCGAAGCTCCCAGGTCCGCGACAACTCGGCTCGCCACTTCCGGCCTTACGCCGTACTCCTGGTTTGCAGGACCAGTTGGCTCAGTGTCCAGCGCGGCCACCTCGAGCTGATTGCGTTCCGGGTGGATCCATTGGCATTCCACATGGTGCTCAGGTGACGAAAGTCACGAGAGCTGGTCGTCCTGGTACAGGGTCATTGAAGCCTGGGCCGGGAAAACGCCGGAGTCTGTCTCCATCATGAAGTCGTACCCGACGATCATGTCCCAGTCCATCTCGGCCTCGTAGAAGCGACCTTGCAGGAGGATTTCCTTGCCGAAGTCTGGGCGGCTCAGCTCACGGTGGTTCACGAACTGCAGCCCAATGGCAGCTTCCTTCGTGCCTCCCACCATGTACTGGCCGTTCGCCACCTTCAGCCTGACAGGTTTCCGACTGTCGGTCAAACACTCTGGCGGAAGTAGGCCAGCCTTGACCAAGCTGACCTGAGCGCCCGTGTCGACCAACACGTCGAAGACCTTTTCCACTTCCCCGCATAAGGCATGGACCTTAAGGTGCAACTGCCGCTCACGCCCAACTCGGCGCACGGAGTGCAAGCTCAGGATCTCCGGCCGTTCCAGAAGCTCGACAAGCGACTGGTGCAGGTCGTGGACAATGGGCTCAGGCTGCCCATCTGCAGCATCCAGCTGCGGTCCGGGTGATCCTCCGATACTCTCGGATAGATCTTGAAGTACATCAAACACATTCTTGGTCGCGAAGGACGGACGGGTGCAAGGGTTCGTGCCTTCACTTGCCCTCACCCCGCCTCCGCGACTGGGTGCCGGACCGGGCCTTCCGCCCGCGGCAGTCCCTTTGTGCTTATCGAGTCCCGACTGGGATGGTTCGGCGCTTCCCACGTCACCATCCTGCGACCGCCCTAGCTGGGGCCCTTGGCTGCAGGGGCTCCGCTAGGGGGCGTCGGTTGTGGAAGAAGGGGTTTTCTCCTCCGCATCAACCTCGTTGACGCCCTTCTTCCTTCCCTTACGAGTAGGCTTCTTGTCCTTGTCCTTGTTCTGGTCGTTCTGGTTGTTCTCCTTGTTCTTGTTGTCCGACCTGGGGACCCAGTTCCTCTTGATCTCCTGGATCTCCTTGGCCAACTCGGTCCCCTGCGACACCAGCTTGGAGAGCTCGTCCCTGTCCACCTCCACCTTGGCTTCCCGGATACCCGGGGGCGCACGCTTCTTCGACCCGTGCGCCTTCTTGTAAGCCTCCGTGTCGGCCTTGTGGGTGGGGCATGTTCAGTGGTCATGGTTGAAGCCTTTCTTCCTCCCATAACACACGAAACAGCCCTGCGGGTGAGCTCGTATGAACTCCCCAAAGGACAGCGGAGGGTCGCCAATGCGGCGAGGGTCCCTCTTCTCCTTCTTCTTCCAGCCCGGCTGCAGGGGCCTCCAGCTTCCCCGGTTGTTCCCCGCGCTCAGGTTGTTGGCCACGAAGGCGCAAACGGCCACCTCGGCGGGCTCATCGTCGTCGTCATCGTCGACGAGAGTCTCATCGCCGTCGGCTCCCGCTGCGTCCATGGCAGCTTCCCCGCCAGGTCCCTCGCCAACGTAGTTGACGTCGCGGTCGCCGGGCCTCAACCCGCGGGTGTGGTGGAGGTTCCGGTACTCCTTGAGCACCTCCTCTCCAACCCACTCCCGGATCTCGTCGCAGCTCATCCGCGCCGGGATGGCCTGCAGACGGATGGTCTGGCCGCTCAACTCACACTCGTCAAGGCGCCACATCGCGGTCTTCTCGCGATCGCCCGAGACGGTGATGAGGAGAGCGTTCCGCAGGGAGTGCCGTTTGACATCCCGGTCCACGTTCTTCCTCGTCCAAGCCACCACGTTCGTATGATACTCTTTGGGGAGCATCATCTTGACCGTGTGGTTTGACTTGGCCCGCTTGGCTTCCTCCTTGGTGACCCTCTTGATCCATGCTTCCGGCAGCATGGAGAGCAGGCGAGCCTGCTCGTCACCCTCGTTCCAATCCTCCACGTTGCGGCGGAAGAGGGTGTAATGCCCTCAGAAGTCTCGCCAGTCCCGTAGGCGAATCTCCCGTCCATCATGCTGAAGCTTGATGGACTTCCACCGCTTGGCAGCCACCTGCGGAGCGTCCACCCGCTCCTGCTCGTTGAGCCACTTCTTGGCTTCCTTGAGGGTCTTGATTTTCCCCTCCTTGGTCGCCACGAAGTATAGCTCTCCGAGCACTTCCGGCAGGCGGTACCTGAACCGTCTGAAGACATACTTCTCCGCATCAGCGGGATGCATGTCCTCAGTAACGGTTACCCCCCAATCGTCCAGCTTCTCCAAGAAGTGGTCGAGGTTGAGGGGGTTGCCGTCGTACATGGGGGGCTTGATGTCCTTCAAGTCTTCCCACACGGCGGCATCCGCGGCCTTAGAGACCATGAACGCCGGCCGCGAGGTCGACCGAGGTTCCCATCGGCCTCTCCCACGGACTCCCACGGCCGCCACGTCCATCTCCTCCATGGAATCCCTGTGGCTACGCCGCGGTTCCTCCATGTACGCTGAACCCAGATGTTCACGCCGTACTCCTTCCATGTATGCCTCCTCATCACGGCGCCGGCGGCTGCGTTCAGCGACCTCCCGTCGTACACCACGCGGCGGGCTGATGTCGAACTCCTCCAGGTCCAGGTCCAGGTCCAGGTCCTCTCCTTCGCCGACATCCCACTCCACGTCTCCTCTGGGGACCTCATCCCTGAGTCCACCATAACGTCCACCAGCCATCGGGATTGGCTCCGGGGCTGGTGCGGGGTGCCGGGGGCGTACCGGTGTCCGCGGTGGAGCACGGCGGTTGCGGTACTCCGCGCCGAGCCACTCATCACGCCAATCCTCACTGCCACTGCCGGGCGGCACGCGCTCGTTGCGGCGGCCCGCGCTGTGGTGAGAGGGGGCGGTGAGAGAGGGGGCACTGGCGCTAGGGGCGACTCCTGGGGGCTCCGCCGGGGGCGTGGGGTCTGCCTTGACCTGGTCCGGGTCCCCAGCCGCCGTCCGACGAGCCAGACTCCAGGGGCGGGTGGTCGCTGCCGACGCTCCCACGGGCTTCCAGCGCGTCCAGCCTCTGCTGCAGGCCGCTGATGACCTTGTTCAGCGACTTGGTCTCGCCCCTGGCGATGTCCAGCTCTCTCTGCGCGCGCGCGGCGACCCTGGCGATGCGAGTCATCTCGCCCTTGCCCGTGTCTACCTCGCGCTCGAGGAACTGGACCCTCCTGCGGAGGTAGCCAATCCACCGCCAGGTGGTAACCGGGTCGCCGTTCCCTGGTGGGTCGTCGGGGTCCCCAGGGGGTCCTCCAGGAGGGCCTCCGCCGGGTCCGCCCGGTCCAGGGGGTCCTCCCCCGCCCGGTGGTCCGCCTCCAGGGGGTCCACTTGGTGGGCGTCCTCCAGGGGGTCCTGATGGTCCTCCTCCAGGGGGTCCCGGTGGGTCTCCGCCGGGTCGCCTCGGTGGGTCCGAGGATGGGCGCTTCTTCGTGATGCCGAAGTCCATGTCGTCATCCTCGTCCATGTCGCCCCACCTGGGCGTCTCGGTCTCGGAAGACTCCGAGCTCGAGTAGGGAGGAGGGAGATCCTCATCCTCACCTTCCGGTTCCATGGGGACGTCTCCGCCTCCTCCGCCCGTCCAAGCCACCACTTGGCGATGTCGGCGGCCTCGTTCATCCCCGTCGCTGGCGGTGAAGAAGGGGTCACTGTCATGGGGGTGTCCGCCCGCTGGCCTCCGTGGCCTCTCGGGGGTCTTCGCCTTACCCTTCCTCCGTCGGTGGGCGGTGGGGCCACTGCTCCCACTGCTGCCCGTGTCGGCCTCGTCCAGCGTCATCCTGGAGGAGGCGTCCCCTTCGAAAAGCTTTCGAAGGGTCTCCACTGGTGATCCTCCCGGGGGAGTCTCGCGGCGGAGTTTGGCCTCTGCCTCCTCCATTGCGGCGGCTGTGGCTGCGGCAGCTCGCGCTTCGGCTTCCTCCCGGGCACGAGCCGCCTCGGCTTCCCGGGCCTGCTGCAGCCGAGCCTTGTCCGCTTCCAACGCCGCCAGCTCCGCCTCCGTCTTGGCCCTCTCCTCAGCGACCTTCCGTCGCGCGGCCTCGATGGCGTCCTTCTTGGCGGCGTCCGCCTGGGCCTTGGCCGTCGCTTTGGCGTGGGCCCTTTCCTCCGCCTCCCTCTTTGCCCTCTCTTGGGCAAGCGCCTCTTCCAGCGCCCTCACCTCGGCCTCCTTGCAGGCAATGGCCTGCTGCGTCAGGCGGGCTTCCTCGTCGGCTGCCGCCAACTCACCGTTGACCCGGGCAGTCGCTGCCCCATGGGCGGCTACGGCCGTGAGTCCGGCCGCAATGGCCGCCACGGTCTGGGCGTGGATGGCCATGCCATGCGCCCACTCCGCAGCCCCCTCCTGGGCGATGCCGACGGCGCCCTCCACGGCAGCGCTGTGCTGCTTGGCCCGCTGCCGGGCAACCCGAAGGTTGCAGGGCACCCCACAGGCGCGCTCACAGGCGCGCGCCACGTCCCTGTCGGGAGCGACGCTGCTGCTGGAGCTGGCCTGGTCGGCCGGCATCCTCCCGCGGTGGGCGGACTCCACGTCGCTGCTGGGGCCTGACTTCCTCATGAGCAGCGGACGGGGCTTGGCCTGGGTCTGCTTGGCGACTTGGATGAAGTCGCCAAGGGTGGCGTGGCCGGGGTGGTGACCGCCATTGGCTCGTTGGGGACTGGGGGCTGGGGTTCCGCCCTTGGCGCCTTGGGCGGCTTCGGCGGCCAGGGACTCCTGGTACTCCCGCCACTTCCGGTCCCGCTTCCTGTCCCCGGCGGACCGCTTCTTCTTCCCCGGAGACGCGCTGCTGCTGCCCTGCAGCCTGCGCTCGCTCCCCGGTGCCGGGAAGTTCTTCTCGATCATGTCCCACATGGAGACGTTGATCGAGGCGCCCGACGGGTACTCGTTGGGCTTCTCGTCCTCCTCAATCCCGTCGGGGCGCAGCCCTTCGCCGGGCCTGTCCGGCCGGGTCCAGGTCTCCCAGCGCCTCTGCTGGAAGCAGAAGGCAAACCCTTCCGCCCGCAGCCAGTCCTCCACGGCCTGCAGGCGGTTGGGGGCCATGTCCGTGCGGAGCTCGAAGCTCCCGGGCATGCCGCCTTCGCACTGGGGGTGGCTGTGGCGGTAGTGCTGGTCCCAAACCAACCCACGCAGTAGGTGCGCTGCATGGGGGTGGGGCCGCGGCCATATCTTACCCGCTTCTTGCCAGTTTACCATGGCAGCGGGGGCATAGTTGATCTTGAGGTCCTTGGTGATCACTCGTTCTGCTCAACGAACTGGTCCTGGTGGTGTTTGTTGAGGCGGATGATGCAGCACTGGACTGGGAGTGCGGCTGGTGCTGGTCAGCCGGTGGTTGTGGAAGTGGTTGACGCGGCCTTGCCGGTCGGCCGATGGGACTCGCTGATGCAGGAGTCCTGGTCTGTCCACCTCCTTCACGGTCGCGGCGCGGTCAGGGCGATGCTGTGGACGGCGCTGCGGGCTCTGTGACGAACTCGGCGCTGTCGCTGGGCGGCGCTACGAGCCGCTGCGCTGCGCTGCGAGTTGCTGCGCTGCGCTGCGAGCTGCGAGCTGCGAGCTGCTGCGCCGCGCTGCTCGGGGTTGGTGGCCCCGAGTGGCACGCGAGGGATGGGTAACCCCGCGGCGGTCAAACGCTTTTGACGCGTTCCCGTGGGGGGCCTGGCCATGGGACGCTGCGGTGGACACGCGCAAGTGAGCAGGCAGGCAAAGCACTACGCTCACAGGGGCATCAATGCGCTCATGTCATGTGACAAAGCGTTTCAGGATCCTTGCCACTCTGCAACAAGGGAACGAAAGTATGTACAGCAACACATCAGGATATGTACACATGGGGTTGAGACTGGACTGGGGTAAGGGCATCGCAGGATCGTAGACACTCAGTCCCAACTCGTATCCCAATCCCAGGTCCGACCCTCTCAGTGGCTGATGGGGGCGGGGGCTCAAACACAACCCATGCCCTGCTCAGTCCGGACCCTGAAACCCTGCCAATAGGGGAGGTGTCCCGCCCAGCCACAGGCGAGTTCCTGGGAACCAAGGGGCTCCAAGGCCAACCGACAGTGGCTCCCCATGCTTCCTTAACGGCAGGTCCCAACTCCTCTCTGAGCGAGAGATATGGCCCCGCCATTTTCCCCTAGGAGTTGGTAGCTGAAAATGGGCTGTTTCAGCCCAAACTGAAATTAGCTCAAAAATCTCCAAAATTGACCCCTCGTCCGGACCCGCCAGAGGTAGGGACGAGGCAACTGACCCTATGCCCTTCGAGTACGAACTCCCTGGAGCCCTCACCCAACCTGATTCCCTCTGAGGTCCCGGCATCAGGGCACCACGGGTTCGTCAAGTGGGGTCATGATGCCAAAATCACCAAAATTGGCATCATTCTCACGCGTGGCTCGCCCGGCCAGGGCAAGGCCAATGGCTCACAGGGTAGGAGGCAGGACCTAGGACTCATATCTGAGTGTACAACTTGGGATTAGGTCCGGGCTCCCTGTGGGCATAGACATATGGGACCGCCAATTGACCACACGGGGGGTTGAAATTGGGGTCCCAAAAGGGGGTCATTTTGGCTGCTCGAAATGAGCCAAAATTCGGGGTGCTCCCAATAGTATATCTCCACGCCGGCTTGGAGATCGGATCCGCCATTCCATACGCGATCCACAGGGAGTCCAACGGAGACTCCCATGCTCTTGGCTCTCAAAGATCTCCATGCCACTTGGCGTGGTGACGATCCCAATTGGGTCCACAAATGCCAAAATGGCAAAATTGCCCACACTCACTTTGGGCTAGCACCTTAACGAAGGTTGCTCCGCTTCGCCCACGTGGTATGTGAACCATGGGGACCAATATGCAGAACACCCATGTCATATATGGTCCATTGGTCCATGCGTCCGGCCTGCACGGGTGGGCTGAACATAGTGCACGGCGGGCAGAAAATGTGGAAAATTGCTCAAAATGGCCGAAAATGCGCACACTCATGGTTGGGGCAAATGAGGCACATGCCCGACTTGGACCGGAGTGTGCCATAGGATTGGTATCAAGTCATATGTGTCCAACATATCTTTTCGGCGTCGCCCAACTCCTCCGGTTTTGGGAATGGCAGGGTCGCCAAGTGAGCCCATGATTTGGGATAGTCCCAAATCGCCAACATGGCGGCCACGGTATGCCAAGCCCAAGAGGAGTTATTTGCCGGGTGCAAGATATGTTGGGCACCGAAGTATGTACCCTCATAACATATTTGGGTCATGATGTCAATTGAGCGCAACGTCGAGATACACGGTCGCCACTTGACATCATGACGGGCCAAAAACGGCAAAATTGGCACAAAGACAGACAAAAGTGCCTTGAACGGTGCACAATCATATTATAATATCTTCGTCTTGGATCGTGCAATCAACTAATCCTTCTAAACACAATGACTTGACACCAATGACCTTCGATCCCACATATGTGCTCCACTTGGGGCGCTTTGAAAGGTCACGAGCGCTACTTCCCAAGTGGGCACATGAAAGTATGGAAAATTGCAAAATACACACCTTGCTCCCAACGCATCGCTTTGGGATCGCCACACAAGCTTCCTCCCACGAAGGTTAGGCTTGCAATTGCTTTTAGGGAGTATGGAGAAGGGGCTTGCACAATATGAGGTCCATTGGCGGGTTTAGCTTGGAGCGATGGACCCGCCAAATGGGCACGCAACACAACACAAGGCACATACTCCATATTGCCCAAAAAGGTAGCTCCCCCCACGATATGTCATGCCCCTCCAAGGGCATAACTTTGTGTCAATTGCTCATAGGAACTCAAGGAGAGTTCCTATGCAACACCAACACTCGCGCGCTACACTCGAAAGTTATCTTAACGCACGCAATATCATGGCCAAAGAGTTATAACGCAAACTCTACCCTCTTGACCATGATCCATTACGCTAGCGCGCACGTGTGGAGACGCAAGGCGTATAATGCTTTCTAAATTACGTCGGGAGTATTGTAAATACATCCCACGTTTCCTTACTGTCATTCCTCGCAAGCGGCACGAGATATGACCCTCACAAGTGGCCTCACGAATCAACTTTGTTTTGCCCATATCTCTGAGACAAATGGAGGGCAAGACAAAAGGAAAGTTGATTCGTGCATAGGGAAGCACGTAGGTCCACTCGAAAGAGGTCAAATCAAGTGCGGGGATGTCGAAGTCAAAAATCCGATTTCGACATCCTGAAAAATTCGGATTAAGGTTGCGAGTGTAAGATGTGAAAATTGCGGATGCATCAATGCAATTCCTGAAGACTTTAGAGTCTTTGTCACGATTTGCGCTAAAATATCTGTATATAACAGTTAAACTGGCGGTTACGCTAAAGTCGCGAGCTAACCGCCAGCTGTCAAAACAGTGAATATCAGAACGGAAGCGTAAAAATTGACGGAAACAATATGAAAATAAAACCCTGTTGATTCCTGATATTCTGATATACAAATCTCCGCTGGCGGTGCATCGGTTGCCGATGCGGGGCTTTACGGCACGGAACACGCTCCCGGCGGGCTCGCACCGGGCGTCAACGGGCGTCTTCCCTTCCGTACATGGGGTTAGTAGACCGGAGACCGGTCTTCCCTTCCGTACATGGGGTTAGTGGACCGGAGACCGGTTGTATGCCCTAGCCTAGCCATGGGGTTCTGGGTACCGCTTCAGTATTGCAGCCGCTCTTGGCGCTCAATACCTTCGGCCTTCAGGTACAACAGCCGCTGGAGTTCCTGAGTGTCATGCTCAGACAGTGGCATATTATTAGAAGCACGCCGCGCCAGAGCATCGGGACTCCGGGCCTGGGGTTCACCTGTGTGCATACGCTGCATGTGTAGCACTGGCTTCCGAACAGGGGAAGCGGGTTCAGAGGTTGACTCTAGATCTACCTCCTCCAGCAACAGCTGGGCTAGGAAGGCACTGTGTTTTAGGTCAACACAGCTGGGATCAACAGGAGGAATGGTGCTGGCGATCTGAGACAGTTTGTCGTCAGCATCCTCCTTTACAGCTGCAGGTTCCAGATAGTCATCGGGAGACTCGCAATCTGTAAGTGTGGCAGATAGGTGCTCAGGAGATCGATTTTTGAGATCAGAAAGGGTCAGGCCACGATTTTCTGCCATGACCTCTTTCAGTAGCACCTGGTCTAGGTCACACAGGGGTACAGGATTGAGATATCCATCAACAATGGATAAGAAACTGACCCACTCAGGGGCCTGCATAGCTGTGTCTGAGTCCTCAGGCACATAGATGGGGCCGTCGGGGAGTTGCACTCTTCCCACGGTCATTCGATCCAGCATACGGCGCCAGTAAGCATGTTCACCAGAGCAGCCCCAGTCAGAGGTACACATGACAACCCTTCCTCCCTCATAAGCGATTTTGGTTAGAACCTTCCCGAGCAGGGAGAAGGGAGGCTTAGCATACGCTGGGCCCATTATTTTCCAGAAGAAACGGAAAGCACTGTTCAATTCTTTCGAGCAGTACAACTGCATGATGTGCTGTTGTTGGCTCGCAAAAAATTCCACCTGGATCTTGTCCAGGTTTACCTGAAGGGCCGCCAGTCCATTTTCAAGAACGTGACGGGCCAATTGGTAGTTTTCAGTACGATAGTTAGTCTTGGATGCGTAGCGCAGCCCAGACTCTTTTCGTCCTGACAGCTCCAAAGGTACGGAGAACAGCCCACTGCCAAAGTCGCAGTGCAAAGAATAGGGGCGCTGGAGAGACAGGATTTTTACCCAGGGGGTTTCTTCGTAGGAAATCGGTACCAATGACGATGTCAAAGGCGTCTGTGTCCAGCACTCGCCAGTGTTGGGTCACAGTTTTGTCGCCCAGGCATATAGTCACATCGACCCCCCCAAAGGAATGGATGGTACGCCCATCCCCTACTCTTATGGCCACGGTCTTAGTTTTCTTGAAAGTCTTTAGCAGGCGCCGGGCCACTATGGAAAGTGTTGCACCAGTGTCAAGCACCGCTCGAAAAACTTGATCCCCGATTTTCATGAGGATCCAGAGAACCAAGTCCTCCTCTTCGGAGCCGCCCCCCTACTCCTCATCAGGGAACTTGACATCCACCCCTGCAGCCATGAGGGACTTGGCCATCCGGGCCAATCGCCTCTTCTTGGAGTTATTCCCCTCAGGGGTAGCGTTATCCCCCTGTGGGCGCTTCTTGGGATCACCTGCGGCAGGAGGGGGTGTAGCAGCGGGCGCTGATGAGCGCCTCTGGGGGTTAGGGGGTCCACCTTTGCCACCCCCCTGGCCACCTCCTTTACCACCTTTATCCCCATTCTGGGGGTTTTTTGGTGGGTGTTTGGGTCTTCTGGCGTTCAGCCTCCTGCCGCTTGAGTTTATCACTCTCGCGTTTCATTATGTGACATTCGTCTTCGTAGTGACGACGTTTGCCACAGGTGATGGTACATCTGAAATGATCCTGATGGGTCACAGGTTTCCCATCCTTGGTATGCTGCTGTCGTTTCATCTGCAGCATACAGCTACTGCGGTGATCGCAGTCAGGGGCATGACAAGGCCCCCCCTTGTCATTGACAGGTTTGCAGTAGAACAGAGGGGGTGTACCTGCATCAGGTTTAACCTCATTCATGGCACGTAGGTTACCCCTTCCTTTACCACCTCCCTGGTTGGCGTTAGTGGGATTTTTAGGCCCTTTTCCTTTCGCCACGTTCGGGGGTAGGGTTACCACCTCTGTAACAGGGCCAGAGCCCTAGCCCCTTGGGTTCTCCTGGTCTTGGTGTTTGGCGGCCATTTCTTGGAAGCTGGAGTTGTCCTGCGGGTCCTTATTTCCCTTTGGGACCTGTTTGTGTTGTTCACTCCATGTTTGTTCCGCTGAACTCCACCTGCTGTTTCGGAAAAGCCATGCTGCTTTTATCCAAAAATCCTTCAAGCAACCCCGTCAGTGGCATGCACGCTCAACACGTTTCATGTCGTTATTTGCATCCTTCTGCATGAGGTTCATCCATACCCATTGTAGGATAGATTCATAGACCCTTGCCGGGCCTCAACACTGGCGCATACCTGCAGACACGTAACATACAAAGAACAGGGCATGCACTTGGCCCTTTCGTAAACGATCTACTCTACAACATTCGAGAATCATTCTACAACATTCAGTTCTCTTTTTTTTCACTCAAAATCTTTCACTCAACATTTCACAGAAATAACTTCAGTGAACATCCACACACCCTGCAGTGACCACAGCGAGTACCAGCCACATTTTAAGTTTCCTTTTGTGTACCCTCGTGTACAATAAAAACCTGAGCCCTTGGTTTCTTTCAGTTACTGCTCAGCCCCTCAGGGTTTTATATAAAACATTGGGAAATGTACATAGCGGCCGTCCTTCGAGGAACCTCGCTGTGTGAGCAGTGAATGTGTTCCTTTTCGGCGGGGGACCGCCATGCCTCAAAAAAAACATTCGAGAATCGTCTTTATAAATTCGGGCATTCGCAATAATAATAACTACAGCGTTCAAAAGGCTTTTTCTACTATAAATCCGTGAGTTTCATAAACTCTGTAGTCAATGCTGACGGTCACATCTGTGATCTGGCGACCGTGTCTCGCGCTTTGCAGCGCGCTCTGTCTCCAAGCTCGCAAACAATAATAAAAAATGCAAAAGCATATATAAAAAGTAGACAGAAAAAATAGAACTATTAAACACGGCGCTGACCATTACGAGGTCTGTGCCAAAAACGGTCGTGGGGCAGCCGAACCGGCTTCACCCCCCTTCAAAAACGTGAACCGACGACCTTGGAACCGGCCGTTCACGCACATCCACTCCATCATATCCGTATCCATCAAAATACCACCACCAACTCCTCTTGTCCGCACTGTAAACGCACCTTCAAGTGCAATTGCTGCTCGTCACCCTGCAGTGTGTGGATGACTCTCACGGCATGCAACTCTAGCACATCCGGGTGCATCAGGACTTCGAGGGTATGGTCACGGATGGTGTAGATCTTGGGCTGGTCCTGCCCGTCCACGGGGTCCTCCGTGGTCGCTCATACGTCGCTCATACGTCGCTTTGGGAGCCGGCACGCGTGGACGCCCCTTCCTCACGTCGGAGTACTTGCTCCCCAGGTTTGACGAAGTCCCTGTGGTGTGGGATGTTGTGCTTGGTCTGTGTGGCTCACGAAGGCTTTGCTGGCGACAGCTTTCTTCTACCATCGCTTCCTCAATGGACACTTCGATGGCAGGCACATGTGCAGGCACATGTAGAACAGATCTGGACCACATATTTTGCAGTGACCCGCTGCATCATGAGTATGCCGCTGGTCCTCCGGGATCTCAGGCATTTGAACAATAGGTGCCCACAGCAGCACCGTCATGGATAGTCGCTGCCTGCCATCTGCTGCATCCTCAACGGCTTCTGAACTCGTTGATCCTGCTTCACTCGCCGCGCGAAACTCCATGGACTCCCTTGGGCTGGTTTCGAAGAGGTTTTGCAGCGTTGCTTCATCCAAATCTGTTCACCAGGGATATCCTTCGGCTGCGCTGTCATCGGACTGGTGTTCGTAATCCACATGGCTGAAGTTGTCCTGACTTCAATTGCCGTTGCTCTGCGCATCCTCAGTAGCTGCAGCGCTGCGTGACTCCGACTTGCTACGCGATGACGGACTCGTTGCACGCGAATCTGAGCTGGGCAGTGGAGAATGAAAGTCACCGTCGTCGTCTGACATGCGGTGCGGCCTGGGCAAGGTGGGTGGAAGACATGCCAGACCAATTATGAGGTCGGTCGGTCGGTCGGTCGGTTGGTCGGTCGGTCGGTCGGTCGGTCGGTCGATCGGTCGGTCGGTCGGTTGGTCGGTCCGTCGGTCCGTTCCGTCGGTCCGTCGGTCCGTCCGTCTGTCCGTCCGTCCGTCCGTCCGTCCGTCCGTCCGACCGTCCATCCGTCCGTCCGTCCGTCCGTCCTGCAAAAAAAATGACCATTACAAGGTCTGTGCCGAAGACGAGCCGTGGGGCAGCCGAACCGGCTTCACCTCGACCCAAGTGCTTCTTGAGGAATTTCTCCATGTGGGAATCATTCTCCCTCTCGAGAGCTAGCTCAATCAGCAGTTCCACCAGTTCATCGTACGAGTGGGTCCGACTCTTCCTCTCAGAGGTAGCGCGGCACTCATCCCACGTACATTGGAGGATCTTACTCATGAGCCACAGGTTGGGCTCAGTGGCTCCGTAGGAGCCCACGTTCATTCGTGAAAACAGATACTCCAGGTCGCACACGTATTCACAGACTCGCGCAGCGGAAGGAAACTCAGGGAGCATAGGTAGCTCCTCTATCTGTGTGCGCATACTGAGGGCAGTCTCATAGACTGGGAATGTTTTCTCCAGTCTTTGGAGGACCTCTGCCCAGGTGGAACAGGTTTTCACAATCTGTTTCACCTGTCTTTGTAAAAATTTCTTTTTGCATGAGCGTTTCAGCAGTGAGCATTTGGTGGCCATATCCACATGGGATTGGCGAGTCAGCAGAAGAAACTCAGCAAATTCCTCTGGCCATTCGGGCAGATTTTTGGGGTCGAACTCCGCCTGGGCAATAGGTCTGCCCGTCTTCCCACCCCCCGGGATTAGGCCAGAAGGAGAAGGAGATTAAAGAAGGTCCCTACCAGGACCGGCCCCTGCTGTGCCCCTTCCGCCTGTCACCCCTGCTGACTTTCTCCTGATCAGCGATTGCATTTCTCAAAATCCAGGGTCCAAAATCCAAAAATATAGAAAATACAATCCTCCTTCAACCCTGAACAGCAACCAGATCCCACAAATACAGCAATAACCCAATCCACAATCCAATCCACACTACGGGCTTCCGTTCAGCACACCGGTTGTCTCCCGGTGGCGGGCATGTACAAGAATTGCACCAAAGAGGAAAACCCTGAAATTGGCATATGAACACATATCAAGCAAGGTTCGGGAAAGATGGAAACGTACACAATCACAGCCTTAGACCCCTCATTCCCTGGACTCAACACCTTCCCTTGACTCACCTACATGATGCCCTGAACCCAGTCAAATAGGATGGCTAAGTGCCATGTGTCAAACGTCACTACATAAACCCCAAAAATGTGTTCCATCCCAAGCCTCTCTATTCTAGCCCAATAGGGGAGGTGGCGTGTCATGGCCTAGAGTGGCACTCAGGACCATGCCCTACCCTGACATAACCTTGGTTGGTCTTGGAGTCGATTGGGCTCGGAGAACTGCCCCATGAAGATGACCTCATAACACCGCAAAATCAGGCAAATCACACCATTATGCCCAAAAATCAATTATATACTCAAAAATGCATACGGCAAATATTCATATGCTCCATGCATGTGTCAAACCGGAAGGTAATATACAAGGGTGATATAGACGAAAGAACATTGCCCAAGAATATCCCATCATTGGCTCCGAAACCGCTCCGTTTATGTGCATGACATGCTTCACAAGTCAACTCATGAATTTGAGACCTAATTTTGTGAGGCCTCGTGTGCCAAGCCAAAGTGACCACGTGATCCGGCATATGGTGAGGTATAACACCAAAGTATATGCCAACATATAAGCAACATACCATAGTTCACGGATCTCTGAGCACTTTACTGTTAGCCGACCAGTTGAGCACATAAAATACAAAAATGAGCATAAAATGAGGTCAAAAACATGCAAATAATGCCAAATTCAAGAAAGTTACAATAGTATATAACCTCGCTCACCCATGGTATCAACATATGATTCAAAACACCATTGCTTCAGACCATTTGCAAACAATCCCCCCACTTGGATCCCCACATGGACGCATAGGGACACCTTCGAACCTCCTCCCAACACGCACCATGAAAATGGGAAAATTGATAATGGCGCTTGTGGGTCGCTCCGTAAGCCCTCCCACATGGACTATATGAGCGGTAGACTTAGTCTAGCGCTATGGAGTTCACCATTTGGACATGGGCGCATCCCTTGCCAGGTATGACTCCATATATCTTCCTACAAACGGAGATATGTAACATGGGCCTGAGCATATCGGAGCACATACCATGCATATAACACATACCCTCAAAAAGTGGCTCCCACCATGATATGCCATGCCCCTCCATGGACATAACTTCACGTTGAAAATACGTAGGGACCCAAGAAAAGTTTCTATGCAACACCAACACTCATGCGGTACACTCGAAAGTCGCATTAAAATATTCGGTTGCACGGTCCAAGAGTTGTATATCACTTCCTACCCTCTTGACAATTATCCCTTGCTATACCGGGCATGTGCACACACCAAAGGCGTTTGATGCTTCCTAATTAAGTTGAGACCAAGGCGGTTCCAACCCAATTCTCGAAATTGGTATCCCTCGCCGTGAGCCGAAGATATGACCTTTCAAAGTGGCCTCACGAATCACTTTTGTTTCGACTATATCTCCAAGCAAAAGGAAGGGCACAACATATAGAAGGTTGATTCGTGATCGGGGGAAAATGTATGACCACTCGGGATTCGTCATATCAAGTGCGGCGATGTCGAAGTCGAAAATCCGATTCTGCAAGTCTGAAAAAATCGGATTCATTTTGCGAGTGTATAATATGAAAATTGCGGAAGCAACGAACCCTTTACTGATGAAATCTGACCCTTCATCTGGGTTTTCGCAAAAACTTCTGTAAATAACAGTTAACCAATCGGTTACCGCAAAATCGCGAGCCAACTGACAGTCGCCGATACATTGACAATCAGAACGAAAGGCTGAAAAATTACGGAAACATTATGATAAAAAAACCCTGTTGATTCCTGATATTCTGATATATAAATCTCAGCTGGCGGCGCCTCGGTACTGAATATGGCCGCTCATAGCCGGAATGGCCAAACCTATCACACTATCACATCGGGTTAGGTCCGGTGAATGGGTGAGTATGATATCAGCCAATGGCGGCTTGCCGGCACATAGATACACACCCCAAGTGACCCAAAGATGGCCACGGGGGTCCGAACCGGCTTCACCCCCCTTCTCAGAGCGTTGTTACCGCTCGGAAGTCATTGAAGAGAGGACGGGAGGACCCCAATGGGCTCCGAACCCCCCCCCCCCCCATGTCCCAAGGACACATGGAGGCCCCACACCCGTCGTAGGCGTCCCCCATGCCCCAAGAGAGGGATGAGGACACTCATAATCGGTGCCCTACGCCATATCCGGTCTCCTCTTGATCTACAACATGGACCAAGGGGATCAAAGATAGAGAAACGTCGTCGGTCGACCTAAATAAGTATACCACAATGAAATATATTTGTGGAGATCAAGTGAAGGGGGTATATAGCCAATCAAGGTCCAAAAATCCCCGGATGAACGCCCTCACCCGCCTCCGTAGCACAAAAACAAACAAAAATGCGGAGGGGGATCCATTACGGTGCTACTGCAGCTACCAAATGGACCAACACGTCCTTGACATCCAAAGAAATGTTCTTTTTCTTCAGATATTCCATCCAGACCGTGGTGTACCTCGGCACAAAGCTGCTCGGAGGCTCCCACGAATCCCTGGATGCGGCGAATCCCTTCCAACGGACTTTATAAAGCCTACCCCGAGGCGTCCCCGAGTCCGGCTTGTCCGCCAGGATCTTCTCGGCGGTGAAGTCGTCGTCCTCACCCTGGTCGTGCGAGTCCACATCGCCCGCCGTGAACTCGAAGGTGACGAGACTCCCGCTGGGGTCTGGTGCTCGGGGACGAAGCTGGGTATGGTCGCGGTCCAGGATCTTGTTATTCCCCACACGAACCGCATACACATCCTGCCCGACCTTCCGCACGATTACCCCCGGCACATACCAAGATGCCTGCCGATGCCTCGACAGGACATCCTTGTGGTGCCTCTCCACCCATACGGTGTCTTGGAGAGCATACTTCTGGACTTTTCCCTGCTTGAAGTACTTGGCCCTCTTGTCATGCTCGTCCTGAAGTGCCTTGCACACCTTGGCCGCCGTGTCGTCCGCCTCAGCCATCATAGCGTTCGCATCCCGGGCCACTTTGCCATGGTTCAACCACGGGAGAGTGAGTGACACTCGATCCCGTAGGAACGGGATGCGATGGGGCGACAGTCCAGTGGGTCCCGGAAGGTCATGGTACGCCTGGAGTACTCTCCACAGCGAATTATACCAATTCCGGCCTGGTTCGTCAATGTGCAGCTGGCGGAACTTTTCGAACATCTGCCGCCCGGCAACCTCAGCACGGCCATTAGACCGGCTGTGGTACGCCACGGTCTTGGCGTGCCGAATCCCCATGTGCTTGCACATCGTCTTGAACCACGTCCCCACTAATTGACTGCCCCGATCGCTGCAGATGACAGCCGGGACATCAAAAATTGTCAGCCAATGCCTGATCATGGCATTAGCGACGGTCTTGGCCTGCAGCCCCACTCCATGTATGTCCTTCTTGTCCTTCTTCTTGGACTTCTTTCCAGGGACCGCAACGATATACCCGCTGTGCCTGTCCACCGCCAGGATGACACAGTCGTAGGTCTCTCCGTCCACGGTGACCTCAGGCATGGCGAACACATCCATGGCCACGGACCGCATAGGGGCTTCCGATATAGCCGTGTACACCGGGTTGCCCGCCGTGGAGTGGTTGGGGCTCTTCGTGGCACGACACACGGCGCAGTCACTGCAGTACGTGTCCAGGAGGGCGTAGTACCCCGGTGGGAACTTGAAGCGCCACTCCAGGTACTGCTGCATCTTGTCCCGACCAGGATGCATGAGCTGGGCGTTATGCCAGTGGTGAATGAGCTCCTCCGTTCGGTTCTCAGGGACCAATAGCTTGTGCTTGATGAACAGTTTGTCCCCATCCTCGGTCAAGCCCTCAGGCCATTCGTCGCCCGACGGGGCGCTCACGGCATTCCGGTACTTGCTCCAGTGCTCGGATGCCGCATAGTCATCCGACCAGTCCTCTGTGAGCACCGACCTGACTAGCTCTACAGGGGCCACCATCCATTGCTCGAGGGTTTCCTCTCGAATAGCTTGGACGCGGGCGCCCCGGAACTTGGCCAGATCCGTACGGTTTGCCATCACCACAAAGCACTTGACCCCCTCTTGCTCCATGGCCTTCTCCATCTCGATGATGCGTTTTGCCTCCTCCGTCTCCTCGGCGTCCCCGTGGCTGGATATGTCCATCCGGGCCTTGCCCTCGGGGTAGGCCCATCGACTGGGGCAATCCGCCACAGTGTTGTCCTTCCCCGGGACGTACACGACGCTGAGGTCGAACTTGGCGAACGTCTCATGCCATCGGGCCCTCCTTGCCGCCGGTCCCGAGGGGGTGTCGACGTGCTCCTTGTGCCAGCTCTGCAAGGACTGATGGTCCGTACAAACCACCACCGGTTGTAATCCGATGTGGCCCCACCACTTCCTGAGCGCACAAACAATGGCGTACGTCTCCTTCTCCCTCGCAGTCCAGGTTCGGCTTGGGCCCTCGGCCAGGATCCGACTCCAAAACGCCACGGGTACGTGCGACCCGTCGTCCCCAATCTGCTCGAGGACTGCCCCTACAGCATAGTCCGAGGCGTCCGTCCGTAGCACGAATCCCTTGTCCGGGTCCACCAGGAATAGCCCCAGCTGCCCCAGGAGTTGCTCTTTCAGGCGGCTGAACGCATCTTCGGCCTCAGGGGTGCAGGCAAGCTTCTTCTTGCTCCCCTTCTGGCCATCGAACTTGCCCACCTGCAGCATCTTGTGCAGCGGCCCCGACAGTTCTTCATACATGCGGACATAGCCCGAATAGTAGTTGCAGAACCCCATGAAGGACCGGAGTTCGCTGATGGTCTGGGGCTTCTCCCGGTGGTGCAGGGATGCCAGCTTCCCAGGCATGGGACGGCGTTGCCCATGACCAACCACGTGACCCGCGAACTCCACTTCCTTCACGAAGAGTGAGGCTTTGGTGGGCTTGCACACCATGTTGTGCTTGTCCAGCTCGCTGAGCACTCGGCGCAGATCCTTCTCATGCGCTTCGATGAGCTCGTCCTAAGTCATGTTCTCTGTGCCGGACCTGATGATGATGTCATCCACAATAGGATCGGCACAGTCCCAGACAGGACCGAGTAGGTCCTCGATCATGCGCTGGAAAGCGGCGTTGCCATTCTTGGCGCCCATAGGCGCCACTTTCCACTGCATGGGCCCCAGCGGCGTCGACATCGCTGTGCAGGGCCTGGAGTCCGGGTGTAGCGGCATCTGGTGATAGCCGTGTTTCAGGTCTAACACCGTGAAGATCCGCTTTTTCTGTTGCTTTTAGAGGATGGTGTCGATCAGAGGAAGAAAGTACGAGTCGTGCTCTGTTTGCTCGTTCAAACCCCTGTAATCCACCACCAACCTCCACTTGCCCTTCTCCTTCTTGGGCACGATAAAGGCTGGGCTGGCCCACTCACTGTCGGAGGGTTCGATCCATCCCCGCTCAATGAACTCGGCCAACAACTTCTTCATGGCCTCGGCCCGATCGCCCTGAAGTTGGTACTCCCGATGACGATAGATCTTGGGGTTCGGCCTCAGCTTGATCCTCGCTGTGCCAAACCTCCCACGATCTGGAGGGTTCTTGTTGGCGAAGCCACTGAATAGCCGCGGATAGGCATTGATCAGCCTCTCCTTCAGCTCGGCGACCTTCGTATTCTTCTGGGCCTCTTCAGCCGCTTGCTTCGGTATCGATACAACCGAGCGCACTGCGGTATAGGCCTCTTCCGGGTCTGAATCCGACTTCTCCTCGTCCGATATGCCGTCTTCATCGTCGTGGGGTGCACTTCCCACCGATAATCTTCGGAAATTTGCGGCATCGGCCTGGTTCTTGTCGCTATCGGCCCCCATTCTTGGAAAATCCCACGTTGGCGGGTCCGACCCAACCGGACCATCATATTGGTCCGCGATGTGATCCATGACCCTCGCCACGAACTCATCCTTCTCGTACTTGCCGGTTACCAACATCTTGTCATCCCACCAATGCGGAGATGTGACCATGGCCCGCCTCTTCTTGGCTGCCACATAGTCGTGCATCCCCATCCGCATGTAGTTGACAACATCGTCGATCTTGGCGTGGGACAGGACGTCAATGCCATCAATTGGCTGATCCGTCCCCCCCTTGGGCTCAAACATGAACCGCATGGGCACCGCCTCCACTCTACGGATGAATGCTTCATCACCCGTGGGCTGGGCTTGCGCCCCATCCACCAGGAAAGCCTTGGTACCCCACGCTTGACCCGGGGAGGGCATGGATACACCCTTGGCGTCGATGAACAACTCCTCCTCTGGCCCGAATGACGTCTCGTTCAGGGTGATGGAGTCCAGCGTCGACTTGAGACCCTCCAGCGGACATGAGGTGGATCCTATGCCGGTTATGACCAGGATCCCCTTCGCCCTATCCGCGACGATCTTCTCCACCGTACGTCTGGTATTGTCCAGTGAGCCATGCCAATACATGGGCCCCCACTCCTTCAAACCCCAATGCCTGTGCCAGGCTGAGTCTCCTCGATGCCAATCCCTCCTACACTTCCGCAAAAGTCGGGCATCCCGGGAAGCGAAGACGTCCGTCTCGGGCGCTTCGGCTCCCAGCGTCTGGATCATCCTGTCATACACCTGCGGCGCCATTCCATACTCCGTGAGCTGAACTCCGCAGTCTCCTCTGGACTTGGCACCCACAGCTTGCACCGCTTGGACGATCCGATCCTCTTCCTCAGCATTCCATTGGGATGATCCGCATGCATAGTCCGTGGACAGCCATGTGAGGCATTCATCATCCTCCCGGACCAGCATTGCACGATGGGGAAGAGCTCCAATGGCGTTTGCCACCATGAAGTCATACCCCATGATCATGTCCCAATCTGTAATGTCGGCCACATAGAAGTTCCCGGATAGAGTGCTTCTCTTCAGCAAATCAGGGCGGTTCAAGCGCTCATGCTCCCAGAATTCCATACTGATAGTGGCCTCATGGGTGCCACCACGCATAATCTCTCCATTGGCCACCTTCAGGCGTACCGGTCTACGGCTGGGCTGCAGGGAGTCCTCCTTGGACAACCCTCTCCGGACCAGGCTCACCTGGGCACCCGTATCCACCAAAACATCCACCACCAACTCCTCTTGTCCGCACCGTACACGCACCTTCAAGTGCAACTGCCGCTCGTCGCCATGCGGTGCATGGACGACTCTCACGGCATGCAACTCTAGCACATCCGGTTGCATCAGAACTTCGAGGGTATGGTCACGGATGGTGTAGATCTTGGGCTGGTCTTGCCTGTCCACGGGGCTCTCAGTGGTCGCTCCTTCTTTCTTGCCACGTCCCTTGCCCACATAAACTTCCCTTGGCAGGGCGCTCCAGGGGTTGGGAGTGGCGAAACTCAGTGGTTTGGGCTCTTCTGGAGCCTTCTTCGGCACCCGATGTGCCTTCGCTTTCTCTGGGATTCCACTGATTTTCCGAGGAGAGACCTCAGAGGTCCCACTCCCGTCGGGGCTCCTCTAGACATGGCCTGCCGCAGCTCCCTCCTGCTGCAATCCGCTCAGACTTTGTCCACCACGTTGCTGGGCTTTGAGTTCCTCCAGCGTCCTCAGCATGTCCTCAGCAACCTCCTCGATGGACCTCACGCGTCGGTCTGGGCCGGGTCCTCAACCATAGCCTTTTCCTCCGCCTTTCCCTTGGCCCTTTCCTTGGCCGTTTTCCACCATCTCCGCCCTTTGCCTTCCAATCAGCAATTCGTTGCTCCTTGGGCTTCCTGTTGGGATGGGCGGCGAAGTAGGTCTTCTTGTCCTCCTCATATACCTTGCTATGCCGGTGGTCATGTGCATGGTTGTTCCCCTTGCCGTAGCAGACCCAGCAACCGGTGTGCTGCGATCTGTATTCGCAGAACGAGAGCGGCGGGTTCCCGATCCTCCGCGGTTCTTTGTACTTCTTGGTCCTTGGGTCCAGGCGGTTCCACCTGGACCTGTCCTGCCCATTCTCCTTCATGTTGTGCGCTACGAACGCGAAGAAGTGGGCTTCTTCATGATCCTCCTGGGTGGTCGCAGTCCAGAGATCTTGGCCGCTTCCACTCCCTTCCTCCGCGGTGCCGACCGTGTCCCCCTTGACCTCTCGCTGGTGGCGATCTTCTCGATGACCTCGATGTCCATGGCCTTGTCGATCCTGCGCGTGGGCCTCGTTCTTGGCGTTGAGCTTCAGCTCCACCGTGATGTACTTCACGATCTCGTCCAGGCTCATGCGGTCGAAGATGACCTGCATCCTCAGCGGCTCTCCGCGCCTCCACTCCACGTTGTTGGGGCGCATCAGCCTTTGCCCCATGGTGTCGCCGAATACCTCCACGTAGACGGCGTTCTTCAACCCCACTGTCACCCCTGCTGACTTGCTCCTGATCAGCGATTGCATTTCTCAAAATCCAGGGTCCAAAACCCAAAAATATAGAAAATACAATCCTCCTTCAACCCTAACATTCGGCTGGGCTTGCCGAGGTTTCGCCGGAAGAACTCCATTATTCCGGTGTGGGTGTCCTCCGATGCCATGATCCGTACGGCCACGCGCTTCTTTGCTCTCTTCTTCTCCTCGTCCTCCACTCGCCTCTTCCAGTGGCCGGGGAGGATGTCCTTCAGCAGGTGGCGGATCTCGCTGGCCTCATTCCAGTCCTCCACCAGCTTGAGGCTTCTTCGGTACTTGCGGACTTCCCCGCGCTCCAGCGGCAGCGGAATGGACCACAAGTCCTCCAACTTCTGGTTGGGGGCGTCCACTCGCTCCTCGTCCTCCAGCCACTGGAGGCAGGCCTGCTCCGTCTGGATCACTCCCTCACGGATCTGATCCCTAAGCTCCTCCTTCAGGTCCTGCGCCAGCCCGTGTGGGAATGTCCGACATACCCACTTATCCCTTGGCGCTCCCCTCATCTCGCCGACGACCTCCTCGGCGAAGTCCTCCCAATCCAGGATGAAGTCATCCAGGTTGGAGGGATTGCCATCGTAGTAGGGGATTTTGATTCCGCTGAGGTCGTCAATCCTGATGCCATCTCCGACGTCCGCAGCCACAACTCAACCGAGATGAATACCACCTGTGGCCGGGGGGTGTGAATACACTCCCCGTACATCCCTCTCCTCCATGGAGTGCGGTCCAGTTGGGCCTGAACCCATGGGGTTTGGAATGCGGGAAGGACTTGCTCCACCGGCTGTCCATATCCCCGTAGCGGGGTCCTTCGCCCACAGGTTTCCGCCTGGATGGCCTCGACCATTTCTGTCGGCGTTTCCCATGGTTCGCCCCTGCATGGTCTGGCTCTGGATCTCCTCTTCCGCATAAACTGCATGGGCAGTCGTAGTGGCCGGTGGGTCCTGGGCGGCATGGGACATCTGTACCGTCAGGCTCCTCGGGTCCGTGGTTACGTGCCGTTCCCGCATGGACCCAGCCGGTGCCGTGTGTTCCCCGAGCATTGTGGATTCGCTGAACATGGGAACAAACGGCAGCGCACCCGGGTCAACACGCGGAGGCGCGTAAGGTGCCTCTGCAGGGCCGCCCATGGGTTTATCCATGGCGCTCCTGAGGGTCTTAACCCGCTCCACCAGCTCTGCCGCTGCTGGCTTTGCCGGGAGCTCCGGACCCGAGGTGAGGGGCTGTAGCTCCTCTAGCCTTTTCAGGCGTCCCAACATGTCCTCCACCAGGTGGAGGAGGCTGTCCACCACTCGCTGCTGCTTCTGCAGGGCCAGCTCCAGATTCTCCCGGTACCGGTCCTGTTCCGCTCGCAGCTCTGCCATGTCTCTCTCCGCGGCCGACTGGTCATCCAGGATCCCCGCGACGTCCTCCTCTAGGCCAACCTTCGCGTTGTCCAGGCGGTCGAGGTGCTGCGCGATGGCGTCCATCCCCATCTTTGCCGATGAGGAAGGACACGTGCTCGCAGTGGCACTCAACGTGCTTTCCACCAGATCCGGCGCATCCCACGGTTCCCGGCGCCTCGGACTCCTCCGCCATGGGGGTGTCGCCCATGCTATCCTGCGTTGGCTCCGTGTGCCGGGCCACAGGCCCTGTTCTGGCTCTGGCAGGCCTCTCCAACGCCTCGGCGTCATGCTCCAGGCTGGGCTCGGGGGCCGTGTTCGCCCTTGTGGGCGGTCTGGCCGTCTCCTCCGACTCTGAAGGTTGCTCATAAGCTGTCCGATAGCCCTCAGAGTGCCCCTCGGAATCTGCCGCTGACCACAGCCTGACCGGGCTGGGATCCGTCTCCATCGCCCTGGCTTCCGCCGCGGGTTTTGGGGACCCGCGCTTCCGGTAACGCCAGGCTCTGCCGTTGCTGCCAGTCTCCTCCAGTTCCTCCGCAGCGGAGCGGAGGTTGCAAGCTTTGCGGCATTGCCTTTCGCACATGGAGACCAGGTCCTCCATGTCAAGCCCATGTCCTGCAGGGGCTCTCCGTTCTGAGCATCTTCGCTCTTCTCGGGCTTCCCAGTCCGGCGTCGACTCGACGGACTCCACGATCTGCACCCGGGGCGTCCTTGGGCAGGGCTCATGAGGGCCCAAGTCCCCGGTGCGGCGGTAGGGGGCAGGTACTCCTCTGCTACCATAAAGAAGGTCCCTACCAGGACCGGCCCCTGCTGTGCCCCTTCCGCCTGTCACCCCTGCGGACTTGCTCCTGATCAGCGATTGCATTTCTTAAAATCCAGGGTCCAAAATTCAAAAATATAGAAAATACAATCCTCCTTCAACCCTGAACAGCAACCAGATCCCACAAATACAGCAATAACCCAATCCACAATCCAATCCACACTACAGGCTTCCGTTCAGCACACCGGTTGTCTCCCGGTGGCGGGCATGTACAAGAATTGCACCAAAGAGGAAAGCCCTGAAATTGGCATATGAACACATATCAAGCAAGGTTCGGGAAAGATGGAAACGTACACAATCACAGCCTTAGACCCCTCATTCCCTGGACTCAACACCTTCCCTTGACTCACCTACATGATGCCCTGAACCCAGTCAAATAGGATTGCTAAATGCCATGTGTCAAACGTCACTACATAAACCCCAAAAATGTGTTCCATCCCAAGCCTCTATATCCTAGCCCAATAGGGGAGGTGGCGTGTCATGGCCTAGAGTGGCACTCAGGACCATGCTCTACCCTGACATAACCTTGGTTGGTCTTGGAGTCGATTGGGCTTGGAGAACTGCCCCATGAAGATGACCTCACAACATGGCAAAATCAGGCAAATCACACCATTATTCCCAAAAATCAATTATATACTCAAAAATGCATACGGCAAATATTCATATGCTCCATGCATGTGCCAAACCGGAAAGTAATATACAAGGGTGACATAGACCAAAGAACCATGCCCAAGAATATCCCATCATTGGCTCCGAAACCTCTCCGGTTATGTGCATGACATGCTTCACAAGTCAACTCATGAATTTGAGACCTAATTTTGTGAGGCCTCGTGTGCCAAGCCAAAGTGACCACGTGATCCGGCATATGGTGAGGTACAACACCGAAGTATATGCCAACATATAAGCAACATACCATAGTTCACGGATCTCTAAGCACTTTACTGTTAGCCGACCAGTTGAGCAAATAAATTACAAAAATGAGCATAAAATGAGGTCAAAAACATGCAAATAATGCCAAATTCAAGATAATTACAATAGTATATAACTTCGCTCACCCATGGTATCAACATATGATTCAAAACACACAACTGCTTGGGACCATTTGCAAACAATCCCCCCACTTGGATCCCCACATGGACGCATAGGGACACCTTCGAACCTCCTCCCAACACGCACCATGAAAATGGGAAAATTGATAATGGCGCTTGTGGGTCGCTCCGTAAGCCCTCCCACATGGACTATATGAGCGGTAGACTTAGTCTAGCGCTATGGAGTTCACCATTGGGACATGGGCGCATCCCTTGCCAGGTATGACTCCATATATCTTCCTACAAACGGAGATATATAACATGGGTGTGAGCATATCGAAGCACATACCATGCATATAACACATACCCTCAAAAAGTGGCTCCCACCATGATATGCCATGCCCCTCCATGGACATAACTTCACGTTAAAAATATGTAGGAACCGAAGGAAAGTTTCTATGCAACACCAACACTCATGCGGTACACTCGAAAGTCGCATTGAAATATTCGGTTGCACGGTCCAAGAGTTATATATGACTTCCTACCCTCTTGACCATTATCCCTTGCTTTACCGGGGATGTGTACACACCAAAGGCGTTTGATGCTTCCTAATTAAGCTGAGACCAAGGCGGTTCCAACCCAATTCTCGAAATTGGTATCCCTCGCCGTGAGCCGAAGATATGACCTTTCAAAGTGGCCTCACGAATCACTTTTGTTTCGACTATATCTCCAAGCAAAATGAAGGGCACAACAAAAAAAAGAGCGATTCGTGATCGGGGAAAAGTGTATGACCACTCGAGATTCGTCGTATCAAGTGCGGCGATGTCAAAGTCGAAAATCCGATTCTGAAAGTCTGAAAAAACCGGATTCATTTTGCGAGTGTATAATATGAAAATTGCGGAAGCAACGAACCCTTTACTGATGAAATCTGACCCTTCATCGGGGTTTCCTCCAAAATATCTGTAAATAACAGTTAACCAATCGGTTACCGCAAAATCGCGAGCCAACTGACAGTCGCCGAAACATTGACAATCAGAACGAAAGGCTGAAAAATTACGGAAACATTATGATAAAAAAACCCTGTTGATTCCTGATATTCTGATATATAAATCTCAGCTGGCGGCGCCTCGGTACTGAATATGGCCGCTCATAGCCGGAATGGCCAAACCTATCACACTATCACATCGGGTTAGGTCCGGTGAATAGGAGAGTATGATATCAGCCAATGGCGGCTTACCGGCACATAGATACACACCCCAAGTGACCCAAAGATGACCACAGGGGTCCGAACCGGCTTCAAGATACACCGGCAAGAGGTGCCAGGGCTGACAGCCCTCTCTTCTCAGTCTCCGTCACCGGCACGTCCTGTAGTTCAGCAATAGGGACTGTCCTGGCGCGAGGATGAAAAGGGCTGGGGCAAGTGACCTTAGGTAGCAACCTGGACGTCCTTGATCCTTCGAGATCATCAGCCAACGTGCTCAATGCGGGTGAAGGTGAGAGTAGCGCTGGCTTGGGTAAGGGTTCAGTGATATCCAATTTAGCCTTGACACCCTCTGACAGAGCTGTCACATCCGGGTCTTCCGATCCGGATAGAAGTTTGGCCAAAAGTTCGGCCGTACGATCCAGAGCCCCATGGGTGGGCTCTGGGCAAAGCGGATCCATTATCGGCAGGTCTGGATGCCTTGCTCTCGGGTGTTTGTCTACTCTCGGTCGTCTCGGTAGTGATACTGTGTCCGCCATGTCTGTAGATGGCCCAGAATCGAGGAAGGAGCCCATCTCAGTTTGGGGTGGCGACCCGAAGGCATCAAGAGGTATTTCTCCATCTACTCCTACGGTGGACAGGTGGTACACTTCGTGGAGCATGAACTCGTCCATCCTCCTTCGTAGGTCCTCTTGTTCTTCAGGACCAACTCCAAGTTCGGTAGAAGATGAGCCCGGACAAGCCGACCGGGCGATGGAAGCTTCGACACGCCTGCGGAGCCTTTGCAGGCTGTCTTCACCATGGGCCGCTAAGGTTTCCATGGTTAATGGGATTGTTCTGGGCGGATCTAGCTCCACCCTTCTGTGCTCTGGATCTTCCTGAGACCCAGATGCTGCTCTGAGTGGCAGTTCACTCACTGGGTGGGCTACACTGCCTTGTTGGACTTGTACACTTCTGATCGGCCAGGTACGGAAGGAAAGTTGAGTGGACATGTTCAATGTGTTTTTCGGTGTGCTTTTTATGTGCTTCTGCTCAGACTCGGTTCGAAAGGTTCTCAGGGAGTGCCTCTGCTACCAGAAAGATGTCCTTAATTAGTGCCCTATAGACTTTGATGAAATCCTGCAGGTTTGTGATGATGAAATCCCAAAACCAAAGGAGCAAGTAGAGCGAGAACAGGATGTGGATCGAATCAATGAATAGTGTGAAGTCCAGTGTAACACAGAAGAGCTGCAGATAGACAAAGCAGGTTTAAATACAAAGATTCAATGACAAATGGATAAAACAAAAGATTTTATGTGAAACGTGGCCTGACTCTAGCCTCCAAGTTAGCATCAAGCACTTCATGTGCACTCCTTTGGATGAAATGGAGCTGGTTAGGAATGTGGGGCATAGGAGGTGGGCCAGACATAGAGTATGACTTGGCCAAGCAACTGAATTCAGAAACAGTTGAAAAGTAGAACCACAATAAGTGGTAGAGACAATTGAGTATAGCGGTCTTGGGGTGGGAGCCCACTAGGCTTAACCTCCAAGGCCTAAAGCATGAAATGCCTATTCTATTTCGGTATATCCTCCATGAAGGAAGATACCTCCGCTCAGTTGAGTGGTAGGGGTGAACTTCATGGGGGGGTAGGGTTACAACCCTAGTTACTTTGAGAAAGTGTACTAAAAGCTTCAAAGGAGTGATAAAAAAACTTACGTTAGTCTTAGCATCAACAAAAGGGTTTCAAGGGGGGCTTGGCCTGGATCAAGCCCTCCAAGAAGAACATGGCAGTGACTTTTTCTTACCCTGCCATGGGAAGTGTATCTGCAGTGCTCGTGTTGTTGAAAAATGAAGCAGTGGTGTTCGGAAACGCAGACATAACAAAATCACCAGTTTCAAGTCATCGCCTCAGCGCTGTAGAATGATTACAAGACATTCGTACGTGTACAAGCCTACTTCAGGGCCATCACCTCTGGGATGCAGACAACTATGGGTGGAGCGCAGCCACAGCATCAGCAGTGCTCTGCAATAGGGTTGGCTTTCCCCCTTTGGGTTTCCCCCCCCACGGCATCGGTCCCAAGATCGATCCAGGCCCCCCACACACACAACATACCCTTGGGGTGAGAAGCAGTAGATCCTAGGGGTGCTGAATTACTCCTTTTCTGGCCTGGTGTACGCGCGCCATAAATCGCGATCGGGCGTGAGCCTACATTTTTTTTTCCAATTCTTATTTCTGCGGGTCTGTATTTACTAGACCGTACAATTCGATTGGTGCTTTTGGTTTGGTGAGGAGCTGATTTTGCCATTCACACGTGTTAGAGGTCCGACACACACAAATCCTTATCGCCGTAGCATTGCTCGTTGTGTATGTTACTCAATTGTGTCGCTTTGGTATCAGTAAAAAACTGAGTGTGTATTTGTTGTGCAATTGTTGGTATGTTTACTTATCTATTTCATAGATAAGTATAAGATGACATTATGTAAGGTTTATTGTTCGAATGTTACGTGATACTCTATGTGAGAGAACTTCTACAAGGATCAAGACCAAGTTTGGAAAGTGTCTTTGCTCGGCTTTGTCATTGTGCATCTACTTTGACTGAGGCTTGTGGCGTCCATCCATGTGCCTTGCTAAATAATAGAAATGCTCCGTCATTGGCAAGTTGGAATTTTTGGATTTTGAGTTCAAAAATCTTAAAATATTATTGGGAGAAAGTTATTTGACTTGGCCAGCTTGGAGGATCCTTACAATCTTATACTTATCCTATGGATGGAGATGGATGGAATCGACTTCTTGCTCTTTGCTAACACTATATTGGTGTGGTGTCCATTACTTGCACTTCCCCAATTTATTTTGGGAAAATTGTTTAATTCGAAAAAAATTTTGAAGGTCACCGACACCCTATTTGAAGGTCGCTCGACTAGGTTTTGCATGAGTTCAAATTCACCCCGACCTCTATGACGACTTCTTGCTCTTTGCAAAGACTACATTGGTGTGGTGAAGGTTATCACTACACTTGTCCATTTCTTGCACTTCCCCCAAACCATTCCGGGCGAATTATTTAATTCGAAAAATTATTTCCTTACAGCCGCATCGCATTTCGAGATCGCTGGACTCAAATTTGCATGAGTTCGAATTCATTTCGACCTCTATTCAACACATTTTTATGCTTTTTGTTGGCCTTTTTTTCCTTTTTCCCCATTTTGCATGTGTACACATTGTGTGTATACCCCCAAGTCACACAACAAGGTGTGTAGACTTTGAATATTTATGAAGTGTGTAACCCCACCCTATTGGACAGTCACTCGAATCAAATATGTTTGAGTTTGAATTTTTTTCGAATTTTATTGCATACTTTTATGGGCTTTGTTTTGGCCATTTTTGACATTTTTGGCCATTTTTGACACTTCTTCACGTGTCGCTTCCCCGGAAATGGTTTAGGTTGGGAAGCTAAATTCAAATAGATTGGACAAAGACACACGCACCCTATTTCAAATATGCCCAACTCGAATATGCATGATGTCGAATTTATTTCAAACTCAATTGTACATATCTTTGGGCTTTGCTTTGGCCATTGTTTACATTTTTGGCCATTTTTAGCATTTCCTCATGTGTCACTCCCCCAAAAACATTTTGGTTGGGAAACCAAGCCTGAAAAAAATTCGACAAAGGGGCATACACCCTATTTCGAATATGCCCCGCTCGAGTATGCATGATTTCGAATTTATTTCGAACTCCATTGTACACATTTTGAGGCTTTGTTTTGGCCAATTTTGACATTTTTGGCCAATATCAACATGTATAGATAGGCTACACCCCCTAATCCTTTTTGGAGTGGTGCATCAAGCCCAAAAAAATTCGAAAAGGGATGATGTACCCCATTTCAAATGTGCTTGACACAATCTTGCACATGGTTCGAAATCATATGAGTGCATTGACCCATTTTTTGAATGAAGAACCGCTTTGGTCACTTTTTGGCACTTTTTGATTATCTTTAGGGCCATAGTGACCAAATTCACATATCAAGGTATCCAATGCCCATATTTTGCGGACGCCGGTCGTGATTGGAATAGTGGTGAGGCTTGAAAAAATGCGAATGACGCTTGAATTTTCATTTTTGTGTCAATTTCACATGCTTTCTTCTTGCCCAACCTACTCACCACATACACTCTTTGTGATTTTTTCCTCAACCTACTACATGCTCAAGGAGAGGTTTTTTTTTTATCAACAAGGACTGTATATTAGATGATGACCCCTTGGTTGAAGCCTTGTATGTACATGTGGGAGTGTGGTATGTGTTTGGACCTAACCTTTCCCAATAGCCTCCAAGTCACGCGAGACTTCCTGTTTGTCACTATTTTTTCCCCCTATCTTTGGCAGGTAGGGCCCCTCTCTTGGGATGTAGGATGCCACATCTAAGTTGGTCTTCAGTAATTTACTTGCGCGACTTGACTTTTCATGGATTCTACTCTCCCCACATCACACACACACAAACATACTCACATACAGGTGTGTTTGCACCGCCTAATCTTCTTGTGAGATGTCATTTAAGCTTGATGGCCCTCTTCCGCTTTGCCTTCTCTGCATACGTCCAGCACCGAGCACGGGGCTTGGTGACTGCACGGCGCGTTCGGGGAATTCCCACAACCTCCATTCCTACGGGGACCGGTGCTAGATGGACCATTCCTGGTGTCCCCCCGTTGAAGCCGATCTACGGGCACGTGACGTGTGGTATATGCCGGTTACAGGTAGTCATTCACCCCTCCTTCACGCCAGCTGTCTGTAGGGCAGGGTCAGGGGATCCGCTGCTCTTCGGCCGTGATGAGATGTGGAGCCGCCGACACATAAACAAATCAAGTCTTGGGTGTGCATTGAGCTTGTCTGGATTGGTGTTTTTCTTTGCCCCCTAACCTGCCATGTGTCCTACGCTCTTCTGATTGGTCACATCCACACCAACCTGTATGGCTGTAGTTCCATACCAGCCCAGAGAGAGCCATGGTCCATCCTCACGGCCATAAAAGATATGAGGTTACGTGAGTTATTGTCTTTTGGGTCCTAGGGGCCCAGGAGGTCAGGTGCTGGCCACGTGAGCTGTATGTAGGAGCTAGGAAGCCCACTGCACTTCGGCAGTGAGCAGTACCCCCCCCCCCCATGACGAGCGGTCAATAATTTTTCCCTCACTGGGTAACGCCGCAGCAGGCCCCCGCCAAGACGGCCCACGCCACCGTCTTAGGGGCAAGGGGCGCGCCGGAATGTGCTGCGGTGAGCCCTATGGCGAGATGCAGCGTGTAGGTGAACAAGACCCCCCCACAAGAATGTTTCTTGGTGTGCCGTTGAGCCGAGAGTGAGTCTTGTGGCCGGTACCCCCCCCCCCCCATGGTATGCAACTGAAGGTAGTACTGCTGTGCGAGCTCTTTTTTCTGCCACGTCCATTTTGGTTGCCGACGGGTAGTCAAGTGCGACTACGAGGGTGATGGAGGTAGGGTTGAGTTGGGCCCCCATGTGTGACCTGCGGCAGATATCCCGCCAGGAAAAGCCCACGTGGTATTCAGCTCCCGCGGGCCCATAACACCCCATATGTTCAGGTGCAGTGGTCGCTAAGGCCTTGAAGGCGTACTTGGGGAAGCACTCAGAGGGTGTGTAATGAGTGTACACCTGCGGGTTGTGTTGCTGATTTCTGACGTTTGCCTTTTCTGGTGTTCCTGACGCCTGAAGTGCCGAATTTCTGTCACTTTGGACTCCTGGGGTCCTGAATTCCGTGACTGCTTGCTTTTGCGCTTGCCTGATCGCTGAACTTTCGTCTTTATGTCTGAATTTCTGCCCTGCAGGGACCCAGGTGGTGCCGAGGCACTTGCGGTCTTGAAACCGCCCCACCAGACCCAGAACCACGCCCACAAAGGGACACACAATCCCCCCACATCACTGTTTGTGATCAGCCAATCCTATATGGTTCTGATTTCAGCCCAAACTTATGGTTGCACCCTAAGTTCGGTCTTGGGAGGGGAGTGCAATAGGGTTGGCTTTCCCCCTTTGGTTTGCCTCCCACGGCATCGGTCGCAAGACCGATCCAAGCCCCCCCCCCCCACACACAACATACCCTTGGGGTGGGATGCAGTCGATCCTAGGGGTGCGCAATTACTCCTTTTCTGGCCTGGTGCGCGCGCGACGTAAATCGCGATCGGGCGTGAGCCTACTGAGTTTATTTTCCAATTCTTATTTCTGCGGGTCTGAATTTACGAGACCGTACAATTCGATTGGTGCTTTTAGTTTGGTGAGGAGCTGATTTTGCCGTTCACACATGTTAGAGGTCCGACACACACGAATCTTTGTCGCCGTAGCATTGCTCGTTGTGTATGTTACTCAATTGTGTCGCTTTGGTATTAGTGAAAAACTGAGTGTCTATTTCTTGTGCTCTTGTTTGTATGTTTAAATATCTATTTCATAGATAAGTATAAGATGGCAATATGTAAGGTTTATTGTTCGAATGTTATGTGATGCTCTATGTGAGAGAACTTCAACAAGGATAAAGACCAAGTTTGGAAAGTGTCTTTGCTCGCCTTTGTCATTGTGCATCTACTTTGATTGAGGTTTGTGGTGTCCATCCATGTGTCATGCTAAAGAATAGACATGCTTGGTCATTGGCAAGTTGGAATTTTTGGATTTTGAGTTGCAAAAGTTGAAAATATTATTGGGAGAAAGTTATTTGACTTGACCAACATGGAGGATCCTTACATGCTCTGGGTAACAACAGTCTTAGCTATGATCCTTTTGCTGTGTTCACTCTTTCTGTGCCTCATCATGTCAACTGTCAGGGAGGCAGCCGAATTCCTAACTGGGGAGTACCTTGGTGAGTGAGTACCTTGCTATGGAGGAGTACCTCAACCGGTGGGAATCTTTGAGAATTCAGCTGATCTGTGGTACCTGTTCTTCGTTCCTCGGTGCTATGCTGCATTAACAGCGCGAATCCGAGTTTGTAACTTGCCGCCCAACCAAATCCGAGTTCGTAGTTTCGCGCCCGACAAAATCCGCGTTCGTAACTTCGCTCCAAACAAAATGCGAGTTCGTAACTGCGCGCCCAGCGAAATGCGAGTTCGAAAGCTCGGTTCCAATGAAGTCCCAGTAAGAAACCTCGTGTCCAACAAACTTGAGGCTAGGTCTATGGACCAGCGCTTGTTTAAAGGTGGTTTGGGTGGATTTAATATCGCTTTTTACTGCTTGGAGACATACAGTTCAGCACAGTGCAATACAGTACAGTACAGTGCAGTATAGTACAGTACAGTGTGCATTTTTTGTTGGTGTCACCCTACTAACCTTGGCGCTAGGCCTGTGGCCTCGCCCGACAATCACTGACATGAGTTCAGCGCTCTTTTATTAACCCTCATCTGGGTCTACCTGTACCCTGTACCCTGAAGGGTATTTGATATTTAAGTCACTTATTGTCTTCTTTACAACAAAAATGCGAAGTTGTGCGGAAAGTCACCGTGCACTTTCGATTGTAGCAGTTATTGCTTTTCAAGAAATAGGAGGATGGCTACGACGTAGTGTATAATGGCAACAAAGAGATGGCGATACTTCCGGAACTTCAGCAATTCCTAGGCCATGTGATCGTGCGTATGCGCAAAGATCCCCGAAGTAGTCCGACATGTTGGCAGCGAGGAATTTCAGCCGTAGCGCCCACGTTTTCTCGTTTTGTACCTCGGGATTCGAAAATTGTCATCGATCGCAGGTACCTGCAATGCGCAGTTGTCAGTGCCGAGGATTGTTCTAAAGCTTGGATTGAGGCGCTTGAGCTCGGGGACCGCGATGCCAATGTCCCGTTCATGTTTTGCAGTGCCACCATAAGCGAACAAGACTGCGCATGCAGAGGGCAGCTTGCTGGACGGCGAAGGTAGCCGCAGCAGCAATTGAACTGCAAGGAGAGGGAGGGCTACTCGCGCGGGCGGTTCCGGGTGAGGGAGGATGACCTTAGGACGTTCCCGGTTCGGGTTTTCTTTCAGCCGCTCGATGCGGGCGACCTAGGGCAAAAAAAATTAAACACAATACAACGTGCCATGGTGGTTCTTATGGCGGTGGTCATTGAGCACTCCATCTGCTGGGGAACGCTCATGGGTTTGGAAAGGCGGCACAGACAGCCTTCGTCATCTCTTGTCTTTGTGCTGGTTGTTGAGTCCAAACCTTTTGCTCATGAAGCGAGGCAATGCTAGGAATGCGTAAATGGAATGGTGAGCAGCAACGGTGCGCTCATAGTTTTGGCACTGGCGTCTATCATCGTTTATGGCATCGAGTCGCACCCTCCCCACCATCAGACCAACCAATATAGCACACCACTCGTGGATAATGCCATCAGCACATGCCTCCTTGCTCGGCAGCTCCATAGACTCACAGACGCCTAAATGCACGCACTCTGGATGTGGGCTACCCATTCTCTTTGAGTGCAATTGGTCTTTGTGCTGGGACACAGAGTGGCACTTGACCAAGCATTCAAGACTTGTGACTGATTGCCCATGGAGGCCACCTGGCTCGGCTGTGAAAGCAGATGACGCCAGACAAAGAGGTGATGCGTTAGAGTCCAAGAGGGGACGCTCAGCCGTCGTACGTATGAAGTCACCACCCTCACCCGGGGAGCTCGAAGGAAAAGACTTTGACGAATAACACCCCTGGAATGCCTCAGATCGCCCCTAACATTCCACCCGGAACACTACCTTTTTGTGCTGCTGGGTATTTTGTCCCAAACATACCGGAGGATGACAAATATTTGTATTTGTGCTGTAGTTGGGGCCAGTCCTCCGTTTTGCTGCAACATACGCACCCTGTGGGGCTGCCCTATGAGTACTAACCATGCTGGCATCCTATTAAGCGCTAAATCCAGCACACACTTGGACACAAGGTAAACATTTGAATGGCGGCAAAAATCAGCACTCATCCAGCGACAGTGCTAAAAAATTTTCATTGGGTGGAGCCCTGTAAAGCAGATGATAAATTTCGTCCTTGCAGGCTTTGAACCAGTACTCTTCATTTGTCAAAGCAGCACAGGGACCGCTAGGATAATGCATGTGCATGGCGTACCAGTGTTCAGAAACCGTATGCAAGGTGAAAATTTGAAGTTTTTCCAAACAGCGGCAGTGAGCATACATTGTCAAACGCAAAATGGCACTTGCATAAAAATTGATGGCAAAAGGTACATGTCTTTTAGGTGCTCGATACACCGATTTTGGATCGCAAATTGAAAATAATGGCACAAAACATATTTTGGGGTTTTTTTTTGTGGGGTAATCTTTTTTTCAGATGCGAATTCTTGTTTCAGATGGGATAAAGTTTGAGAAAACTGCTGAAATTTAAGTCAAAACAGTCAAAACAGCCAAAACAAAATTGAGCAAAAACAGCTAAAAAATGACTAAAAACATCCAAACAAAGATTTCGAAATCTTTTTTTTGTCGCGCTAAAATTTACAAAAAGTGCTAAAATTTAAGTCAAAACAGCTAAAAAAGGAGCAAAAACAGCTGACAAAAAGAGCAAAAACATCTAAAAGAAAGATTTCGCATCTAAAAAAAATTCTCTACTAAAAAGTAAGATTCCAACAAAACCCAAAATCCAAACAACAGTCATTCGCGTGTTTAACAACGTCAAAAAAAGCAGAATCTTTGTTTTAGATGGCCAGGTAAAAAGTGAGATTTTGGTAAAACTGAAAAAACACAAAGCCGGGGGTGGGCAGGGGAGGCAGAAATGCAGTTCCTAGGGGCACCCCACCGGACGAATCATCCACATTCCTTAGCGAACCCTGAAAAACAAGGCACAACGCAAAGAACGGTAAAAAATGCCAACAGGACAGGAGTAGATGGCTGAGCACTTGCAGAACGTGCTGTTGCAGTACACACTACATTACGTGAAGATGATGTAATCCACTTGATGGCGTCGGGACATGCCACTGTGCAAATGATGCACAAGACGCCGCCCTTGTGGAGAAGGGCTAAAATGCCGTGGATTTTTGGACATGCCAAACAAATACAGAAGCAGCATCCCTCCCTGTGTGCACCTTGGTCCGTCCATGTTGACGGCCATCTGAAGATATTTGGAAAGAGCAAAACCTGAGCATTAAATTATGGGCAAAATTGTGCACCCACTGAGTAGTGCTTGAAAACAACCTCTACGAGGCAATACCACTCGGCTTTGTGCACCGAATAATGCCTCTAAACAAAGTCTGAGCAAGGAATCTGAACGTTGGGACTGACTGGGCAGACAGCAAAAGCTGCAAAAAATGAGCATATAATGCAGGAACGGATGTGTTGAATGCAGGGTTCTCAGGAGTTGATCACTATGGCTGGCAGACACTGCAGCAATGTACAGGAAGGTGGGTGGCACTTTGCACTCGCCGTGCAGAAATGAGCAGAAAAGAACTGGCCGGATCACTCTGTATCTGAAACCCCACTCAGCAACCACGTGGCAACCAGTGGCAGGGCTGGGGGGGACGGTGGGATGACGCATTACGTCTTCAGCAGATACACTCAGCGTCGGTTCTGGAGCAGGCAAGGCACTTTTCAGGATGATGTGAAAACATGTTGTGCAAATAGTTGGGCACCGTGGGCACATTGCAACAGCAGCACGTTGGAGAGCGTCGCCCAGTTCGGCCACTGACACGGTTGCATCTGCCCCACAAACACACTTATTAGGCCTGGGTTGTAATCACTGGAGTGAAACGGGGGCAATCAGTGCAGCAAATTGTCAAACATGGGTGTGAAAGGCAACAAGGAAAGGGGGGTAGGGGGGTAGGAGTGAGACATTTGTTCGAGCTGCCAGCATGTATTCCCTTCCTCGATCTGGAGACGTCGGTTCCGCTGAAACTTGAAATTGTGCCCCTGGGCTCTGGCCAACATGGCTGAGTGCCCTACTTTAGAAAGTCCAGGCATTACCTGGGATCCGTTCAAATGACCTCTCTGCATAGGTCGCCCAGCGAAAGAAAACCCCTGTTCTCTGAGCAGATGAAATTGTGCACATGGGCTCTGGCCAAGGTGGCTGAGTACCCTACTTTACAACATTCAGACATTACCTGTGATCCTCTCCGATGAACTCTCTGCATAGGTACCCCAGCTCCAAAGGGACACCCCTGTTGTGAAACACAAGTTCTGCGTAATGCACCCAAAACCTTCCACATTCATGACATCCCTGCATAGGGTACCTCCTCAGCGCATGCAGCAGGCAACAAGGAAAGAGGGCCACTGGGTGCATATTGGGTCAGTCCCGAAACCCAGGTTCCCCTACTGTATGAAGTCGTGAACATGGACAGGGGTTAGCTTGATGCAGTAGCACTCCTTGTAACCCCCCCCCGTGCAACTTTTTGAGACATACATGATGATCATGTAAAAAAAAAATTTAGCGCGGAATCTTTGTTTTTGGCACGGAATCTTTTTTTTAGCACGGGATCTTTTTTTTTCAGCGCGGAATCTTTTTTTAGATCGAAATCTTTTTTTTATGCCAAAAAAAAGATAAGTGCTAGAAAATAATATTTCGCGTCTAAAAGAAGAGCTTGGACCCTTTTTTGTGGCAAAAAAATGTTGCTAATATTAATTGTTTCAATTTTCGCAAAATATTTTCCATGCACAAACGGTACAAACCCATGTGCGCTTGATGCTTGGCGGCTGGATTTACCCCTGCGGCACAGGCGCAGGGTTGCATCCTTTTGTATGGAATGGTACCCCTGATGAGGATGTTTTTGTGCTGACGTGTGCTTGCTCTTGTGACTAGCACAACACACGACTCCGTACGGGGGGGGAGGGGGGGTTGGTGGTCTTCCCCGGCCGGGGTGTGGCAACACAATGGGGCCTGGGGGTAGATGTGGACAGTGTCTTTAGCAAGAATGATGTATTGTATGTATTGTATTGAGTCGCAACTGCAACATGCACAACATTGCAGATGCAGTCGTCTACCGCGACAGTTACCCGCGGTCCAACCCCATGGGCAACCTTGTGGCTGTTTGTTGCTTTCATGGTCTTTTGTTGTCTGGATCTTCCAATGGAGGCGCATGCATGACTGGAAACACGGCCAGTGTTACAATGAGGGCTACTGATGGATGATGGGGCGCCGATGAGTAGCGGATGTGTTGTGGAGAACCGAAACCCCCGCAATCTGAAGACAGGCTATGACTTCCTTTGACGATTGGACAAGAACAAGACCCGTGCCATAATGGAAAGAAAAAGACACAGCCCAAATACGATGAAGCAGTTCTGTGCCGTATTACGTCGGCCCTCTACCTTCGCTTCACCTAGACACTCTCATTTGGTTTTTCCATGCTTGTACCATGTGCTTGTACCATGTGATGGTCCAAGTTGGGGTTGGACCTAGAACGAACGCGATCGCGACACAAAATGCAAAGAATCCGAGCCCGGCCTTTGCACCTCTAGCACCAGCCATCTCGATCTGAGGATGATGGGGTAGATTCATAGTAGATAAATGACACTGGATGTTTTCTCTTCTACCAGGTTTGAAACACTGCAGCCAGAGGGGAGGCCAAGACGACGACGCGTCATATGCACACGTGATGCGCAATGTGACCGTACACATGGTGCCTCCATCAGTTCAACCAGTGACAGATTTCTAGCGCAGAGCTGCATGCTGGAAAGCGGGTGATCGCCATTGAGTAGAACGGACCTGTGGCCTCTGGATGGGATGGGAACCGATAATGTCTACCAGTGTCTACACATGCAGAGTTCGCATTGACCATGATGTGAATGGTGCACGGAACGAGGAGTTCGGTCACACATGCCGCCTCAGGCATTCAGCGAGGGGCTGCTAGCCCTCAACGAACCTCGCAGGGGAGTCGGGATCTGGGCTTGTGGCCCTACTCACACTCCCAGGGGTGTTTGAAGTCCCCTGAAGACCCTACTAAAATTATGTTGTGGCGCACTGGGTTTGTGCGATGCACTGCTGTCAATCCAAGAGCCCACAAAAGACATAGGCTCGGAGAAGGGAGAATAAATGGCAGCAAAACAAAATGCAACGACATACCAACATTTCTCTTTTCAGATTCGGCAAGACGCTATGCTCTGTGGGGGGTGCGACGAAGAGAGGGGGGGGGGGTGGCTCACAATGAAATGTGGTCCGTGGCCCGTGGGAGGCGGCTGTGTTGTACGGTACGGACACTCTGCCGTGCCGTGGGGCTGTGATCTCAAACCTGAATCGCATGTAACCAGCACACCCACCAATGGAGTCCATCAGAGTGCCAGCGCAGAAAATTGCATAAAAACGTACTCTTTGCCATTGCAGGAGGTGTGAGGCTACAATGTGGCAGGAGACGGCCCATTTATCAGTCGAGAGGCGATGGAGGGACTCTCCCTCGACCACCACCAGTCCGGACGGCAGCAGAGCTTCGTCTCCAGTGGTGGCGGCGCACCACTGGCAGCGCCCACACCGTAACGACGGAAATGGTGGTGCCGCTGCCCGCGGCGGGCATGGGACGAGATGCTTCGGTTGCTTCCGAGCCGTGGACGACAGCAACAGCGAATCATCCCGCCCCGACAAGAGCGGTGCACAGCAGCAGCTGAAGCGCAGCAGAGGCAGAGGTGTGGGCGTGGGCGTTAACATTGGGTACTAATGATTTGTGGTAAAATTTTAGAAAATTTAGGACGTCGCAAGGCACAAGGCTGCTCTCCCTCGCATGCGCTCTCGGTAGCTATTTCGCTCCCTCGTCTGCCTCGGACGCGTGCGTCTCTGAGGCTTTCCAGGCCTGAGCACCATGACCCCACATCAGCGCTTCGTCGCAGCACCGCGGCTCGATGCCTCCGAGGCGGTCGCTGCACTCGCCATGAGAATGCAGGAGTTCGTATTTCCCGTGCGCACCCCGCAGCCAAGCCATTCGCGGCGGCATGCGGCCCTGGTTCAGAAATGCGCAGATTGACCCGTTGAATGCTGCGGGGATGTTACGGGATTTGAAAGAGTGGACGAGAGTCACCGGCCCTTCGTCAATCCGGTACGAAAATCGCGGCCACATTTTGTAGCGCGACTTGTCCACACTCTTAAAGGCAAAGGCGAAGTTCTCGGGGAGGCGTGTCAGCCCCGGCCCTCGAGAGCCCACTTCCTTCAAAGTATGCATCAGTGGCACCTGGTCGTCGCCCGATCCGCCGTGCAAGTTGTCACGCCACTTCTGGAAAACGACTTGCACCTTTTGCTGTTGGGATTGAACAAAATCGCGAAATTGTGGGGAAGGTGAGCGTGGCAATTTCGATTGCTGCAGTTGTCGCCTTTCAGGAAATAGGAGAATGGCGACGACATAAAAGGATGATACGGTGCATGCTCCGCATTGGCAGCGAGGAGATGGCGATGCTTTCCCGACTCCAGTAATTCGTGGGCCATACGCTCGTGTAATGATGAGTCACACAGCGTCACGTGCGAGTCAAGGGCCAGTGCGACTGCGCAATGATCCCCGAAGTAGCGCGACATGTTGGAAGCGAGGAATTCCACCCGCGGTGCCCACGATTTCCGGTTGGGCCTCGGGATTCGAAAAGTGTCATCGATCGCAGGTACCTGCAATTCGCAGTTGTCAGTGACGAGGATTGTTCTAACGCTTGGATTGAGGCGCTTGAGCTCGGTGACCGCATTGCCCACGTCCCGTTCATATCGTGCAATGCCACCATAAACGAAGAAGACTGCGCATGCAGAGGGCAGCTTGCTCGACGGCAAAGGCTGTCGCGGTAGCGAGGAATTGCAAGCAGCTCCGAGAGGGAGGGCTACTCGCTTGGGGCGTTCCGGGTGAGGGAGGACGACGTCAGGTCGTTCCGGGTTCGGTTTTTCTTTCACCCGCTCGCTGCCTGCCACCCAGGGCTCAAAAAAGATACACAGTGCGATAGCGGTTCTGATGGCGGTGGCCACTGACCACGCCATCCGCTCCCAAAGCAGCAGGAGGAATGTACAATTCTTCTGTGCAGCTGGGCCCAACTGTGCGCACCCACACCTTGGTGGTACCCCGTACCCACATACACGGGTACTATCAGCGGAGGCGGAGCTGCTCCTTTACGACGTGGTCCCGGTGCATGGGGTACCTCGTGTGCCACCGCAGGCACCAATGCGGAACACCGTAGTGATATTCAGGGTTGCGCACCTGAACATAAGGGACGGAAACACGGAGGGAATTCGAGGTGGTAGCAGGGCAATGGAATTTGCAAGGACCCATAAGCACCTCACACAGCCCATAAGAGATGCACCTCCTCCTCACCTCCTGTGGTGCGCCCTCTTTGATGTATCTTCGGAGCGTCAGAGGGAGGGGGCTCGAGCACTACAACACAACTTTCCCTATTGAATCATTCACCCCTCCTCCTTGCGCAAGCATCCCCTCATAAGCACCGTCACTTTCACCGAATTTTTAGACCACGTCAGAAAGTTGGCAAAGCGTGATTGCAAGCCAACCGCAGAGGGGAACAGGGGCTTGCGATGAGTCCTCCGGCTCACAACAACATTCTGCTTGGTACCGGCGGGGGCCTCTATCATGTGCCTCCGGGCGATCAATCTCTGTTTGTCGTGCCCTGCAACGTTCAAAAAGGTTGTGTTGCCACAGGCACACCGCGTGTACCCACCCCTACTCATGTGCCAGCAACCCCTCCTATCACACCACACAAGCCGCAGCCACGCCTGCGCAGCCGATCTCTACCCGCCAGTGCTTCTCGCACCCCGTTGGTCATCTCGAGCCCCCCCCCCCCCCCTGTTGTGCACCATTATGGGAAAGATTTGGGAAACCAGTCAGCTGGACCCCACCGGGGACGCCACATGTCGGCACGGGTGTGGGCAGCACCACCTTTCCCCACACACGCTACAATTCAGGATGGGGGCTTGAACAGACTATTGAATCTATTGTGTACCTCTTGTAATTGAGGAATAATATCTGCCGTGGTCGCTGCTTGGGGTGAGTCAGCCTTCCTCTCTCACTACCCCCAACACCAACTATCTAATGAGTGTTTGTAGTGTTCCGGATATAACACGTCCTCCCACGTCGTCTCCTTTTTATCTAATATACTCCCTCCGTGCCGCACACGCCCGCAACTGCAATCCCGGTGTGAAATTCACTGTCAAGAGGGGAGGGGGGGTTCCCGGGATTGCGGATATCGTAAGATATGGTTGTTTTGCCTCATCGGGTTCATGCACCTCCTCGCCTCCTGTGGTGAGGACCCCTTTTGGTTTATCTTCGGAGGTTTCCGGGTGTGGGTCAAATCGAATCAACGCAATATGCAAGAGGATGGAAGGTCAAAGACATTGTCTTTGTCTTCTTTCTTTACCGATTGCCCGTCCTTCACTCGTACTTGTAGTGCTCCGGGCTCCATCAGGAGGGCAAAGGGCGTTCCCGTGATTGCATACGTCGTAAGATACGGTTGTTGTCTCATCATCCGAGTCCTTGAGGAAGACAAACACCTGTGCGGGTGGCACACTGGGTGTCTTGAATGCAAAAATGAGGATTATTCAAGCCGCCACACTATGCTTGCTTGTGTCAGTTTAACGAGAAAAGACAATGATGCCTAGGACCCCACCCCACCCCATTTGCAACGCAAAATGGCCGGTCAAAAACGAAGGAGGGCTGGAGAAGTAAAGACTAAATCCAAAATGTCTTCTGACACCCAGTTTATCAGCTTGGATGAGGACTACCTCCGTGACTATCTTCCTACACTCTTAGGGTAATTCTCTGCTCCCAAACATGCGCAGTTTGGACTGGAATGCATTCTTTGTGCTTTGTAGATGGATCAAGAACAACTCCCACGGCATCACCCACTTCACTTGTAGGGCTGGTTTACTACGGCGACTACTATGGCAAAAAGCGCTATGCAACGGACGCATGTTCTCTTGCATATCGCCGTCTTTTTTACCACTACCTTCGCACATTCTTAGGGCAACTCTTTGTGCCCAAACATGCGCAACTAGGACCAGAAAGCATTCTTTCTGCTTTGTCTATGGATCAAGAACAGGCGTAGGGGCATCAGCCATTTCACTTATAGGGCTGGTTTGCTACGGCGATTACTAAAACAAAAACTGCGATGCAGTGGACGCCTTTCCTCTGGCATATCGCCGTCTGTTTAACCACAATCTTTGCACATTCTTCCAGTAATTCTTTGCGCCCAAACATGCGCAGTTTGGACCCGAAAGCATCCTTTGTGCTTTGTCGATGGATCAAGAACAACTCCCATGGCATCACCCACTTCACTTTGTAGGGCTGTTTTGCTACGGCGATTGCTATGGCAAAAATTGCGAAGAAGCGGATGCCTGTCACATGCGCGGCACACCCAACGCCTTCGTACACCTCTCCTGCAAACCAATAGCCCTGCACGCCCAGCCTGTGCACACCCTGCACACCAATGCATTCTTGGGGGTATTGTGTGCAATCCGTTTCGAGGAGGTGTATTTGGTAAGAAATATTTTCTTGGCAGTGGGATTATGCTGATTGGCGTGTTTGTTTTCGAGGGGTATCGGATGTGCCTGCCGCAGAGGAACTAAAGGGGGAATGTTTGCCCGGCGCGCTACTTTTAGACTATGTTCCCCCCGAAGAGCCCCCAAGCACACCCCTTGGAAACGCCCTTAGAATTAGGTGACCCAAACTGCCCCAGCTCAAGAAAGTTGCAAACTGGGGTACACAGTACCACTCTCACTCCTTTAAGGGCGATCTTGGTCGACACCTTAGCAAGTTGGGAGAATGGGGGGTTAGGATAGCACAACCGCATCGATCTCCAGTAGAAGCGATAGGCGTTATTGAGGTATCGCGAACAGTAGAGCTGCATCATAACATTGGTCCCACAAGTGTGGGTGTCAATACATTCGGTACAATAGTGCTCCTTACAGCGTTCTGCCAACACAACACACACACTTCTGCCTCATCCTCTGCCTCTTCTTGCGTGCCACAACCGAGCAAACTGCTGCTCAATGCGTGCCCTATACCACACGTGCGCGTTATTGTAACATTGTTGGCGGGCTGTCAAAGTGGCATTCTTTCTTCCAATGAATGGCACAATGACATGAATCCGGCCTTTATAAGCACCATCATGGCCCCCAACTTCGAAATCAAAGAAATCACCTCCATACCCATCCCAAATCAAAACATCTGCTGATGTCCCGGGGGCCAAGGGGCAAATCCATATAATGTTGCCCAACATATCAACGGCAACAGTCCACCGGTAGGGCACGGGTCACAAAAGATGCCCGGCGCGCGCCCGGCGCGCTAACGTTCCCCCAAAGGCTCAGTAAGAGGCTGGACTGGGAGCCAAAGTGCAAACAGAAACAGGGGGGGGGGTACTCGGATATCTTGGAGCCATAGTGCAAAGGGGTTGGTCGGCCACAGGTGGCACTACAGGGCAGAATTGTCCCAAAACGTGGATCAAGCATTGAACATGTGACCCACTTCCCCCCACGCCCTGGCCCAGACCGACTCCCCCATGCACTATTTGGCGATGGGATAACGGAATCCTTCGGGACGTTTAAACCCCCCGACAGAGTGACACACGGTGAGAACTGTGGTGTGGGCAGTGCAGACAAATGGTCCAAGGCATACAGGCACCTCTCCCCATCTCCCGTCCACCCTCACGGAGAGGCAGAAAAAGGTGTTGCCAGGGTAGCCTATGCCTTTCAATTGCAAACCGCCCAAGACCACCACCCGAAACGAGTACAGCAATGGAGTGTGAGGAATAGCTCTCCCCCTGTACGGTTTCCATTGTCGGATCTGTCACTCCTGCACACCGAGATTCCCCTTAAACCCGCCTCTTTTTGTTCAAGCATGGCGGTCACCCGGCAGGAAATCATCACAAACTGCTCACACTGTGAGGTTCTTTGAAGGGCGGGTATTGAACCCATACGCCTCAAAGTCTGCCAATGTGTGCTGCTGCAGGGACTAAGCACTGCCGGAAGAGGCACCGATGGCCCAATAGTGAACACCAGAGGCTGAGTTTCATTCTGAGCCGTGGCAGTCTGCATTGGGCAGTCAATATCCAACCCACCTCTTCTCCCCAGACCCCACGCATTTCACGTCCAGACACCTCCCTTTCATGCCTAGACACCTCCCTTTTCTCTATCAAACCCCACTTTATATCGAGAACCCTGCGTTCACGTCCTTGCAACCAACCCGGCCCCTGCATACCACAACCCCCCCACACCCCCGCTGAGATGGCGAACCATACCCCCCCCCCTTTCATATCAAGCCAGCCCGCTTCATAACCAACCCCACCACCACCATTCAATCCAGGCGGAGTTGGAGATGCTGGACCTGGGGTGGACATGGGGCAGAGGTCGAGTGAAGATGGGGTGGGGAGGGAGGGTGGCACGAGGCACTGGTGTGCGGGAGAGCTGTGCACAATAGACCCCCCCTCCCTGGTCCAACCAACAGGAAATGGCCCCAATTGGGCGGAGCTTGGGGCTTGCTTGGGGCTAAAGCCGACAAGGGTCGTGACCCGGATCAACACCCTGAGCACTAAGAGTGTGGCCCGGACAAGGGGGTCGCTTGCGCGCCGCACTGTGCATGGTCGGCGTGAAAATGGACGGTGCACTGGTCGGCTGGCCAACGGGCAAAGACTGCTGCAACGTCCATCACGGCCAAGTACTCCTCCCTGACATCAAAAGGGGGACACCATACAACTCAACACCAAAGGGTCACGCAGCTCACTTACCGCACATTGGCCGCTGCGGCAGTTGTGATCGTGCTCTAATACACAGAATACATGGGGCAAAAACCCAGTATTGTTCATGTGTCTCTTCACCGCCACGTTGGTTGGTGATACCTTGGCAAGATACAATTCAATTGCAGCCCTTTACCCAGCACGGCAAGTCTAGTTCAGTGCCAGGGATCGCAGGCACACTGGGCTGCAGCACGCCCCATCCGCCCTCATCCACCGTCAGCAGCTCCCTTGATCGGTATCGGACTCATACCCCTCTGAAACGACAGTAACAGGCGATGACGCGCAGGAGAGCCAGGACGGCCGGAGGGGGCGAGGCCCGGTGGTGGGCACGCTCTGGTGTCCACTGAGGTTCCGGGGGGTTGTCTTGGCGGCTTCGGGAGGCCACCGCCAATAATCATGGTGCCCAAGGCCACGCTCTTGCACTGCGTGGGCACTGCGCACGTAGAGGCTGGGATACTCACCCAAGAATACCTGTCACCTGTCAAGGGGGTGGGGATTCCTTGAAGACCCTTTAGCCCCAAGCCACAAGGCAAATGCACAAATGCAATGAAGGAATGTGGGTTGTGAGTTATCCTCGAGTGCCTTACCTTGTTGGTGAAGGTTGATATCCGAAGGGCGCTTGGATCCAAAACTTCGCACTGCGTGCATGGCATTCCCCAAGTTGACAACCGACGTCTGGTGTTGCTTGGCCATAGGCGCCGCTTGGAACGGAGGAGGGGGGGGGGAGACAGGGAACTATTAGAAGGGGGGGCAGGGGGGGGGGTCTGGGACCCAAACGTTTGTGTACCCAAAATGGCCCAACAAACTTTTCCCCGGTGTAATTTCCGTTTTTGCCCACGATGGTCCCTTTGGCCTGGGGGGGGGGTCCACGGTGGGGTAATGCCCCCTCGTCCTCCGGCGCACGGCCATCCTAACACTTCCCCGGGGGTACATGCGCAGAAGGGGTGTACTGCTGCAAGATCAAACCTCTGTCTGGCACTAGCCATGCCCGACGATGGCAGGCATGCCCCCCACAAAGTAGAGAGCACGCCCCCTCCGGTACACCCGCCGGAACACAGCCCCGTTCATCTGCAAAAGGTCGCCCGGCCCCCCCCATCCACGCCATCAGATATGCCGCGGGCATGCCCCTTCTGGACCCCAACGGGCGACCCTTCATAACTAATTGGGCCCGCAGCGCAGGGGAGGGTGGTGGGGTTCGCGCATGGAAAACGAGCCCCCCCCCCCCCCACCCCAGGTACGCATTGGAGCGGAGGAGGAGGGAAAGGGGGTTGACCCTCCTCCTTGGCAACTGCTCCTTGAAAGGTTTCGGCACCAGGAAAAATTTTTGGCCCACATTGCTGGTGGGCTGTGGATGGTTGTTGTTGATTCCGGGTGCTCTCTGGGTGGTTGCTGATGATTCTGCCTGAAATTGCACCTGAAACTGTCAACCTAAAATATTTTCCAGGACCCCGGCTCAGGCTTCCACCTGCATTGGCAGAGGGGGAGGGGGGGGGGTCTGAAGGGGGGGAGAGGGGGGGGTTTGCCCCCCCACCCCGGGGGGAGGGACCTCCTCCTTCCATTTTGCTGTTCAAATGCGTGCCTGCCCCCCCCCCCCCCGCCCCCAGTGGGTGCACTGCACTTCTCCAGGGCCACAACAGGTGTGCGTTGTGCTGCAAATGCATGGACTGCATCCCAGGCAATGCAAATCTTCATGTGCCATGCAGATCGCTCGGTGCTTGTGCCATTTCAGCCACGAAGGTTGAGCAGGACGACACACGCCCCCCGCCGGCACCGCTGTCAATGCCGCACCCGCAGACGACGCCGTTGTGCTTGTCCCGATCCAGGGGCCCTTGGGGCGTGGCTACCAGACCACCGCCCCCGCAGCCGTTGCGGAACCCGCGCACCATCCCCCTACCCACAGCGCTGGGCACCGTGTGCAACGCACCGTGCCCCACTCGCCTCCACGCAACAGCCCCCTCCCCGAAAAGAAGCCGCTGAACCCGCCCCCCCCCCCCTCCCCCGTCGAACCCCCGGGGGGGGGGGGGCAACTACAACTGGTGCTGATGGGACCCCCCCCCCAGTTATCTGTCAAAACCTGCGGGGGAGGGAGGGGGGGCAGTTGGGGCGAGGGGGGGGTCGGCGGGAGGGTGGGGGTGGAAGGTATTGGCAGCTCGGCCGGCGGGAGGGGCTGCACCCAACCCCCTACTATCACATGCATACCTCAAGGGGGTGTCTTGGGGGGCATGGGGGTATAGAGGTATGTATGCGATAATAGCCATTTCTCGTCTTTGCCGGGAAGAAAGTCTTAAGGGTCTTGAGGACCAAAGGCATAGTACCCCCTTCAACTGAGCATGGGACGAAAAATTTGGCGCCATGGCCCTGCACCCCTGCACCGCTATCTTTCAAAACTCGGGGGGGGGGAGGGGGGCTGGAGGATGTCGCATACAAGGACCGGGCCCGGCTGCCCCCCCGGGCGTCGAACACCGACAGATGTGCTCGTGGGAAGGCAAATTGCCCGGCGCCAGCCCCCGAAGTCGTGATGCCAACGGGTGGGGCGGCTCCGAACCGGCGACATCGTTGTGGGGGCATCAGGAGCGGGCCCCCCGCCTCTCGCACTCCCTGAGCCCGCCCCCTTCACAACGGGTGGGACCCAACCCACTGATCTACACGCGGACGAGACCCCCCCCAACAGGGGAACGCGCGCGCACACCCGGCAGCACCAACCGGCCCACTCACTCAGCCCTGATGGTACTGGCCCTCCCATGGGGGGGCGCCCGGGTGCAGCCCCCAACGTTCACAACCCCTAAACATTTGGACCCCCTGAAGGGGGGGGGATGGGAGGAGGGGGGTGACCGAATTAAAAACCAGACAAATGCAAACCAGAGGCAATGCACTCCACAGTCAGGCACAAGTCATAAGGGATGGGAGGGGGGGGGGGATGAGGGGGGCAGCCAAGAAGGGGTCCCGGGTACCCCAACATACATACCTCAAAATGATTCCCTCATCGCTACGATCATTTTGAACACACATATGTGGGGGTTCTTGAAAAAATCTGGGAGGCCAGGTCCCAGCAGCCAGGTTGGGGGGTGGGGGGGCTGGATGGGGGAGTTTTGCTTGTGCCCCCCCCCGCCGCCGCCCTACGGTCTTGGCCTGCGACAGATCTCGTCACATATTATAGTCCCCTGCACTGGACACGGCAGCTGCACACAAATCAACAAATGACAGCAATAGAATGGGAAACCCCCATGCGTAAACATATATATTAAAGGAAACCAAAGATAGTGGTACATCTGCTCGGTGCCGCTGGATCGAAAAGTCGTGCCCGCGGCGCCACTGCCCCTGCTCCCTCCCTTCCACAACAGGACTGCTCTGAATTGCAATGGACTCTGTGGAGGGGACTGAAATGCTTGTGCAGATGGAAGAATTGTTGGCCGTCGGTGTATTCGATCCCTTTGTGGAGCGGAGCGGCGTGAGGTGTTAGTGTCAAGGGCTGCGGCTCGGCGCCCCACGTGCCCCCTCCCTCCGGCGCGTGCCCCCCTCACGTCTCCTCTGAGGCCTGCCATTGGCCCTGCATCAAGTCCCACACCCGCGCGTTCCCGCTCACGTCCATCGTGGCCGCCCGGATGTGCCCCGTGGCGCCACGGAGGGGGCCCCACACGCGCGCGGCGAACCACTGGATGCACGTGTAGCCCGCCAGCACGCCCTCGCTTAGGCCCCAGTGCGCGAGCGACCGCCGCACCGCGTCCGGCAGGTCGTAGCACACGGTCATGACCTCGTCGTAGTCCCCGTTGTACTGCGCCATGACGCAGAACTCCGAGTCCCCGCCCTCGATCCGGAACGCCACCGTCTCTGCGGGGCCGACGTCCGGGTCGGCGTTGTCCCCCGCGGCGATGACCCGCACCACGTCCCGCATGTCGGCCGCGACCCCGTCGAGCGCCTCCCGCACCGCAGCGGCCAGCGCGTGCTGCACCGCGACGTACTGTGCCGCGGTCTCGTCCGCGGCCTCGCCCGCGGCGGCGTCGGGGCGGGTGCTTCCGGCTGCATCCTCCGGTGCCGCTGCAGGGGCGTCCGCGGACGCTCCCGCCGAATCGTCTGCTTTTGAGCTCTTGTGCTTTTTGGGGCGGCGGGGCTTCTTAGGGCCCTTTGCGACCACATCGCCGGGCCCGGCACACATTTCCTTTGCGACGGAACCGGCGGGCCCGGCACACGTTGCCTCCTGCGCTGCGCTGTGACCACTTGAATGTGACTCAGCACACATCGGCGAGGCCGGCGTTTGCCCTTCCGCCGTCGGATTTGTGGGACCGTGGCGCTGCTTTGCGCACGGCACGGGGACGGTGGCCCCGTCGGTGGGCAGCGCACTCGGCTCCGTCGGCGGCATGTCAACGACGGTCCGTTCCAAGTTCAGAGCACTGCGAGGTCGCTTTTTGGACTTGCCCTGAGGCATGGGCACTGAGGCGCGCGCGACGGGCAGCAAACAGAATGGGACGCTACACAAGAGGAAGTGTGGGGGACGCTGCGTACGGGAGCATCGCATGCAATATTCGGATGCGGGGGGCGGTGCCCTGGAGGCTGGCGGGGTACCATGCAGGGGGGCGTTTTCTCGCACGGCGCGGGCACAGCGCCAATTATTACGGTGATTATCCAGGTAACAACCCTGAAAACCACGCACCTGCGGAATGACCTGCGGAATCATGCACAATCAATTCAAAACTCAAAAATTCAAACATCTGATGCTTGCCATGGGTCCCAGGGACCTAAATTCTGCCCCCTATAGCCCCGTCCACTGCAGCAGCCATTCAATGACGTCCTTTCAATCTTCTGAACTTACAGAACTCCCGGTGGTGGAGAACAGCCAACTTTTCGCACAGCGCACGGTACGCCCCCTAGGCCATTCCTTATTGAGTGCTGTGGGTCATCGGCAACTTACTCGCTCCCATTCCACCGGATCGTTGCAGTGGATGCCCCCCGACAGAATTGAGGGGTGTTGGGGAGGGGCAGGCAATGAATCCTTCACCATGCACCAAGTGCCAGCGAAACCACAAGACATGTTTGGATGCGGTGATCGGGCCTGCTGTGGGCGGTCCATGCGAACGTAGCAAACTGCGAACCGGGCTACCGCATTGCAAGGACAGGCTCAACGCACTGCAGGTCCAAAGTGAGAATGCACCGTGCGCCGTGGGCTGCTATCTACGCTCTCGGGGGACTAGCGACATTGAGGACGTTCACGCACTGCGTGCGCACCGCGTCGGGTATTTGAACAACTTCTCCGGGAAATGGTCCACCTTTGAAGCCCCTCATAAATACTGCCCCTTGGTGGAGGGTGCTGGGGGAAGACTTATGGCACACGGTGTGAGAGCCCTTTTGGACGAGCTCACATGCACCCAGCGCAGCAACGGACTGAAAGAAAGACAAATCATTGCACACCAATCCCCTATTTTGCGTGCGGCTACACTGCCCTGCAGTGTGAAATATAGTTTTGGGCAAAGGCACAGGCGCCAACAGCACGTAACCTCAAAATTGGCTGAAACAGCCCACGCAACAACCCCAGTACACACGCCGCGTCTGATACTCCCCCATGGACACCTTGCATTGCCAAGAAGCCACTCATATACGGCGATGGGGACACTTTGCACTGGCAAAAAGCCCCTCATATATGGCGATGGGGACACTTTGCACTGGCGAAAAGCCCCTCATATATGGCGATGGGGACACTTTGCAGTGCCAAAAAGCCCCACATATACGGCGATGGGGACACTTTGCACTGGCGAAAAGCCCCTCATATATGGCGATGGGGACACTTTGCACTGCCAAAAAACCCCTCATATATGGCGATGGGGACACTTTGCACTGGCAAAAAGCCCTTCATATACGGCAATGGGGACACTTTGCACTGCCAAAAAGCCCCTCATATGTGGCGATGGGGACAGTTTGCATTGCCAAAAAGCCCCTCATGTATGGCGTTGGGGACACTTTGCATTGCCAAAAAGCCCCACATATATGGCGATGGGGACACTTTGCACTGCCAAAAAGCCCCTCATATATGGCGATGGGGACACTTTGCACTGCCAAAAAGCCCCACATATACGGCGATGGGGACACTTTGCACTGGCGAAAAGCCCCTCATATATGGCGATGGGGACACTTTGCACTGCCAAAAAGCCCCTCATATATGGCGACGGGGACACTTTGCACTGGCAAAAAGCCCTTCATATACGGCAATGGGGACACTTTGCACTGCCAAAAAGCCCCTCATATGTGGCGATGGGGACACTTTGCACTGCCAAAAAGCCCCTCATGTATGGCGCTGGGGACACTTTGCATTGCCAAAAAGCCCCTCATATATGGCGATGGGGACACTTTGCACTGCCAAAAAGCCCCTCATATATGGCGATGGGGACACTTTGCATTGCCAAAAAGCCCCTCATATATGGCGATGGGGACACCTTGCACTGCCAAAAAGCCCCACATATACGGCGATGGGGACACTTTGCACTGGCGAAAAGCCCCTCATATATGGCGATGGGGACACTTTGCACTGCCAAAAAGCCACTCATATATGGCGATGGGGACACTTTGCACCGGCAAAAAGCCCTTCATATACGGCAATGGGGACACTTTGCACTGCCAAAAAGCCCCTCAAATATGGCGATGGGGACACTTTGCATTGCCAAAAAGCCCCTCATATATGGCGATGGGGACACCTTGCACTGCCAAAAAGCCCCACATATACGGCGATGGGGACACTTTGCACTGGCGAAAAGCCCCTCATATATGGCAATGGGGACACTTTGCACTGCCAAAAAGCCCCTCATATATGGCGATGGGGACACTTTGCACCGGCAAAAAGCCCTTCATATACGGCAATGGGGACACTTTGCACTGCCAAAAAGCCCCTCATATATGGCAATGGGGACACTTTGCACTGCCAAAAAGCCCCTCATATATGGCGATGGGGACACTTTGCACCGGCAAAAAGCCCTTCATATACGGCAACGGGGACACGTTGCACTGGCGAAAAGCCCCTCATATATGGCGATGGGGACACTTTGCAATGGCAAAAGGCCCGTCATATATGGCAATGGGGACACTTTGCACTGCCGAGAGCCCCTCATATATGGTGATGGGGACACCCCCATCGCCATATATGAGGGGCTTTTTGGCAATGCAAAGTGTCCCCATCGCCATATTTGAGGGGCTTTTTGGCAGTGCAAGGTGTCCCCATCGCCATATATGAGGGGTTTTTTGGCAATGCAAAGTGTCCCCGTCGCCATATTTGAGGGGCTTTTTGGCAGTGCAAAGTGTCCCCATTGCCGTATATGAAGGGCTTTTTGCCGGTGCAAAGTGTCCCCATTGCCATATATGAGTGGCTTTTTGGCAGTGCAAAGTGTCCCCATCGCCATATATGAGGGGCCTTTCGCCAGTGCAAAGTGTCCCCATCGCCGTATATGTGGGGCTTTTTGGCAGTGCAAGACACCTTGCACAGCCAAAAAGCCCCACATATACGGCGATGGGGACACTTTGCACTGGCGAAAAGCCCCTCATATATGGCAATGGGGACACTTTGCACTGCCAAAAAGCCCCTCATGTATGGCGCCGGGGACACTTTGCACTGCCAAAAAGCCCCTCATATATGGGGATGGGGACACTTTGCACTGCCAAAAAGCCCCTCATATATGGCGATGGGGACACCTTGCACTGCCAAAAAGCCCCTCATATATGGCAACGGGGACACCTTGCACTGCCAAAAAGCTCTTCATATATGGCAACGGGGACACGTTGCACTGGCGAAAAGCCCCTCATATATGGCGATGGGGACACTTTGCAATGGCAAAAGGCCCGTCATATATGGCAATGGGGACACTTTGCACTGCCGAGAGCCCCTCATATATGGTGATGGGGACACCTTGCACTGCCAAAAAGCCCCACATATACGGCGATGGGGACACTTTGCACTGGCGAAAGGCGCCTCATATATGGCGATGGGGACAGTTTGCACTGCCAAAAAGCCCCTCATATACGGCAATGGGGACACTTTGCACTGGCAAAAAGCCCCTCATATATGGCGCTTGGGACACTTTGCACTGCAAAAAAGCCCCTCATATATGGCGCTGGGGACACCTTGCACTGGCAAAAAGCCCCTCATATATGGCGATGGGGACACTTTGCACTGGCAGAAAGCCCCTCATATACGGCGATGGGGACACTTTGCACTGCCTAAAAGCCCCTCATATATGGCGATGGAGACACTTTGGACTGCCAAAAAGCCCCTCATATATGGCGATGGGGACACCTTGCACTACCAAAAAGCCCCTCATATATGGCGATGGGGACACTTTGCACTGCCAAAAAGCCCCTCATATACGGCGCTGGGGACACTTTGGACTGGCAAAAAGCCCCTCATATGTGGCGATGAGGACACTTTGCACTGCCAAAAAGCCCCTCATATATGGCGCTGGGGACACTTTGGACTGGCAAAAAGCCCCTCATATATGGCGATGGGGACACTTTGCACTGGCAAAAAGCCCCTCATATATGGCGATGGGGACACTTTGCACTACCAAAAAGCCCCTCATATATGGCGATGGGGACACTTTGCACTGCCAAAAAGCCCCTCATATATGGCGATGGGGACACCTTGCATTGGCAAAAAGCCCCTCATATATGGCGATGGGGACACCTTGCACTGCCAAAAAGCCACTCATATACGGCGATGGGGACACTTTGCACTACCAAAAAGCCCCTCATATACGGCGATGGGGACACTTTGCACTGCCAAAAAGCCCCTCATATATGGCGATGGGGACAATTTGGACTGCCAAAAAGCCCCTCATATATGGCGATGGGGACACCTTGCACTGGCAAAAAGCTCCTCATATACGGCGACGGGGACACTTGCACTGCCAAAAAGCCCCTCATATATGGCGATGGGGACACTTTGCACTGCCAAAAAGCCCCTCATACATGGCGATTAGGACACCTTGCGCTGCCAAAAAGCCCCTCATATACGGCGATGGGGACACTTTGCACTGGCAAAAAGCCCCTCATATACGGCAATGGGGACACTTTGCACTGCCAAAAAGCCCCTCATATATGGCGATAGGGACACTTTGCATTGCCAAAAAGCCCCTCATATACGGCGACGGGGACACTTTGCATTGACAAAAAGCCCCTCATATATGGCGATGGGGAGACTTTGCATTGCCAAAAAGCCCCTCATATATGGCGATGGGGACACCTTGCACTGCCAAAAAGCCCCACATATACGGCGATGGGGACACTTTGCACTGGCGAAAAGCCCCTCATATATGGCGATGGGGACACTTTGCACTGCCAAAAAGCCCCTCATATATGGCGATGGGGACACTTTGTACTGGCAAAAAGCCCTTCATATACGGCAATGGGGATACTTTGCACTGCCGAAAAGCCCCACATATACGGCGATGGGGACACTTTGCACTGGCGAAAAGCCCCTCATATATGGCGATGGGGACACTTTGCACTGGCAGAAAGCCCCTCATATATGGCGATGGGGACACTTTGCACTACCAAAAAGCCCCTCATATATGGCGATGGGGACACTTTGCACTGCCAAAAAGCCCCTCATATATGGCGATGGGGACACCTTGCATTGGCAAAAACCCCTCATATACGGCGATGGGGACACCTTGCACTGGCAGAAAGCCCCTAATATACGGCGATGGGGACACTTTGCACTGCCAAAAAGCCCCTCATATATGGCGATGGGGACACCTTGCACTGGCAAAAAGCTCCTCATATATGGCGATGGGGACACTTTGCACTGGCAAAAGGTCCCTCATATATGGCGACGGGGACACTTTGCACTGCCAAAAAGCCCCTCATACATGGCGATGGGGACACCTTGCGCTGCCAAAAAGCCCCTCATATATGGCGATGGGGACACTTTGCACTGCCAAAAAGCCCCTCATATACGGCAATGGGGACACTTTGCACTGCCAAAAAGCCCCTCATATATGGCGATAGGGACACTTTGCATTGCCAAAAAGCCCCTCATATACGGCGACGGGGACACTTTGCATTGGCAAAAACCCCCTCATATATGGCGATGGGGAGACTTTGCATTGCCAAAAAGACCCTCATATACGACGATGGGGACACTTTGCATTGCCAAAAAGCCCCTCATATATGGCGATGGGGACACCTTGCACTGCCAAAAAGCCCCACATATACGGCGATGGGGACACTTTGCACTGCCAAAAAGCCCCTCATATATGGCGATGGGGACACTTTGTACCGGCAAAAAGCCCTTCATATACGGCAATGGGGATACTTTGCACTGCCAAAAAGCCCCACATATACGGCGATGGGGACACTTTGCACTGGCGAAAAGCCCCTCATATATGGCGATGGGGACACTTTGCACTGGCAAAAAGCCCCTCATATATGGCGATGGGGACACTTTGCACTACCAAAAAGCCCCTCATATATGGCGATGGGGACACTTTGCACTGCCAAAAAGCCCCTCATATATGGCGATGGGGACACCTTGCATTGGCAAAAACCCCTCATATACGGCGATGGGGACACCTTGCACTGGCAGAAAGCCCCTAATATACGGCGATGGGGACACTTTGCACTGCCAAAAGGCCCCTCATATATGGCGATGGGGACACCTTGCACTGGCAAAAAGCTCCTCATATACGGCGACGGGGACACCTTGCACTGCCAAAAAGCCCCTCATATATGGCAATGGGGACACTTTGCACTGGCAAAAGGTCCCTCATATATGGCGACGGGGACACTTTGCACTGCCAAAAAGCCCCTCATACATGGCGATGGGGACACCTTGCGCTGCCAAAAAGCCCCTCATATATGGCGATGGGGACACTTTGCACTGCCAAAAAGCCCCTCATATACGGCAATGGGGACACTTTGCACTGCCAAAAAGCCCCTCATATATGGCGATAGGGACACTTTGCATTGCCAAAAAGCCCCTCATATACGGCGACGGGGACACTTTGCATTGGCAAAAACCCCCTCATATATGGCGATGGGGAGACTTTGCATTGCCAAAAAGACCCTCATATACGACGATGGGGACACTTTGCATTGCCAAAAAGCCCCTCATATATGGCGATGGGGACACCTTGCACTGCCAAAAAGCCCCACATATACGGCGATGGGGACACTTTGCACTGCCAAAAAGCCCCTCATATATGGCGATGGGGACACTTTGTACCGGCAAAAAGCCCTTCATATACGGCAATGGGGATACTTTGCACTGCCAAAAAGCCCCACATATACGGCGATGGGGACACTTTGCACTGGCGAAAAGCCCCTCATATATGGCGATGGGGACACTTTGCACTGGCAAAAAGCCCCTCATATATGGCGATGGGGACACTTTGCACTACCAAAAAGCCCCTCATATATGGCGATGGGGACACTTTGCACCGCCAAAAAGCCCCTCATATATGGCGATGGGGACACCTTGCATTGGCAAAAACCCCTCATATACGGCGATGGGGACACCTTGCACTGGCAGAAAGCCCCTAATATACGGCGATGGGGACACTTTGCACTGCCAAAAGGCCCCTCATATATGGCGATGGGGACACCTTGCACTGGCAAAAAGCTCCTCATATACGGCGACGGGGACACCTTGCACTGCCAAAAAGCCCCTCATATATGGCGATGGGGACACTTTGCACTGGCAAAAGGTCCCTCATATATGGCGACGGGGACACTTTGCACTGCCAAAAAGCCCCTCATACATGGCGATGGGGACACCTTGCGCTGCCAAAAAGCCCCTCATATATGGCGATGGGGACACATTGCACTGGCAGAAAGCCCCTCATATACGGCAATGGGGACACTTTGCACTGCCAAAAAGCCCCTCATATATGGCGATAGGGACACTTTGCATTGCCAAAAAGCCCCTCATATACGGCGACGGGGACACTTTGCATTGGCAAAAACCCCCTCATATATGGCGATGGGGAGACTTTGCATTGCCAAAAAGACCCTCATATACGACGATGGGGACACTTTGCATTGCCAAAAAGCCCCTCATATATGGCGATGGGGACACCTTGCACTGCCAAAAAGCCCCACATATACGGCGATGGGGACACTTTGCACTGCCAAAAAGCCCCTCATATATGGCGATGGGGACACTTTGTACCGGCAAAAAGCCCTTCATATACGGCAATGGGGATACTTTGCACTGCCAAAAAGCCCCACATATACGGCGATGGGGACACTTTGCACTGGCGAAAAGCCCCTCATATATGGCGATGGGGACACTTTGCACTGGCAGAAAGCCCCTCATATATGGCGATGGGGACACTTTGCACTACCAAAAAGCCCCTCATATATGGCGATGGGGACACTTTGCACTGCCAAAAAGCCCCTCATATATGGCGATGGGGACACCTTGCATTGGCAAAAACCCCTCATATATGGCGATGGGGACACCTTGCACTGGCAAAAAGCTCCTCATATACGGCGACGGGGACACCTTGCACTGCCAAAAAGCCCCTCATATATGGCGATGGGGACACTTTGCACTGGCAAAAGGTCCCTCATATATGGCGACGGGGACACTTTGCACTGCCAAAAAGCCCCTCATATATGGCGATGGGGACACCTTGCGCTGCCAAAAAGCCCCTCATATATGGCGATGGGGACACTTTGCACTGCCAAAAAGCCCCTCATATACGGCAATGGGGACACTTTGCACTGCCAAAAAGCCCCTCATATATGGCGATAGGGACACTTTGCATTGCCAAAAAGCCCCTCATATACGGCGACGGGGACACTTTGCATTGGCAAAAACCCCCTCATATATGGCGATGGGGAGACTTTGCATTGCCAAAAAGCCCCTCATATACGACGATGGGGACACTTTGCATTGCCAAAAAGCCCCTCATATATGGCGATGGGGACACCTTGCACTGCCAAAAAGCCCCACATATACGGCGATGGGGACACTTTGCACTGGCGAAAAGCCCCTCATATATGGCGATGGGGACACTTTGCACTGCCAAAAAGCCCCTCATATATGGCGATGGGGACACTTTGCACCGGCAAAGGGCCCCTCATAAACGGTGATGGGGACACTTTGCACTGCCAAAAAGCCCCTGATATGTGGCGATGGGGACACTTTGCACTGCCAAAAAGCCCCTCATGTATGGCGCCGGGGACACTTTGCACTGCCAAAAAGCCGCTCGTATATGGTAACGGGGACACCTTGCGGTGCCAAAAAGCCCCTCATGTATGGCAACGGGGACACGTTGCACTGCCAAAAAGCCCCTCATATATGGCGATGGGGACACTTTGCACTGCCAAAAAGCCGCTCGTATATGGCAACGGGGACACCTTGCACTGCCAAAAAGCCCCTCATATATGGCAACGGGGACACGTTGCACTGGCGAAAAGCCCCTCATATATGGCAATGGGGACACTTTGCACTGCCGAGAGCCCCTCATATATGGCGATGGGGACACCTTGCACTGCCAAAAAGCCCCACATATACGGCGATGGGGACACTTTGCACTGGCGAAAGGCCCCTCATATATGGCGATGGGGACACTTGGCACTGCCAAAAAGCCCCTCATATATGGCGATGGGGACAATTTGCACTGCCAAAAAGCATCTCATATACGGCAATGGGGACACTTTGCACTGCCAAAAAGCCCCTCATACGTGGCGATGAGGACAATTTGCACTGCCAAAAAGCCCCTCATATATGGCGCTTGGGACACTTTGCACTGCCAAAAAGCCCCTCATATATGGCGCTGGGGACACCTTGCACTGGCAAAAAACCCCTCATATATGGCGATGGGGACACTTTGCACTGGCAGAAAGCCCCTCATATACGGCGATGGGGACACTTTGCACTGCCAAAAAGCCCCTCATATATGGCGATGGAGACACTTTGGACTGCCAAAAAGCCCCTCATATATGGCGATGGGGACACCTTGCACTACCAAAAAGCCCCTCATATACGGTGATGGGGACACTTTGCACTGCTAAAAAGCTCCTCATATACGGCGATGGGGACACTTTGCACTACCAAAAAGCCCCTCATATACGGCGATGGGGACACTTTGCACTGCCAAAAAGCCCCTCATATATGGCGATGGGGACACTTTGGACTGCCAAAAAGCCCCTCATATATGGCGATGGGGACACCTTGCACTGGCAAAAAGCCCCTCGTATACGGCGACGGGGACACTTGCACTGCCAAAAAGCCCCTCATATCTGGCAACGGGGACACGTTGCACTGGCGAAAAGCCCCTCATATATGGCGATGGGGACACCTTGCACTGGCAAAAAGCCCCTCATATACGGCGACGGGGACACTTGCACTGCCAAAAGGCCCCTCATATATGGCAACGGGGACACGTTGCACTGCCAAAAAGCGCCTCATATGTGGCGATGGGGACACTTTGCACTGCCAAAAAGCCCCTCATGTATGGCGCCGGGGACACTTTGCACTGCCAAAAAGCCCCTCATATATGGCGATGGGGACACTTTGCACTACCAAGAAGCCCCTCATATATGGCGATGGGGACACCTTGCACTGCCAAAAAGCCCCTCATATATGGCGATGGGGACACTTTGCACTGCCAAAAAGCCGCTCGTATATGGCAACGGGGACACCTTGCACTGCCAAAAAGCCCCTCATATATGGCGATGGGGACACTTTGCACTGGCGAAAAGCCCCTCATATATGGCGATGGGGACACTTTGCAATGGCAAAAAGCCCCTCATATATGGCGATGGGGACAGTTTGCACTGCCAAAAAGCCCCTCATATATGGCGATGGGGACAGTTTGCACTGCCAAAAAGCCCCTCATATACGGCAATGGGGACACTTTGCACTGCCAAAAAGCCCCTCATATGTGGCGATGAGGACACTTTGCACTGCCAAAAAGCCCCTCATATATGGCGCTTGGGACACTTTGCACTGCCAAAAAGCCCCTCATATATGGCCATGGGGACACCTTGCACTGGCAAAAAGCCCCTCATATATGGCGATGGGGACACTTTGCACTGCCAAAAAGCCCCTCATATATGGCGATGGAGACACTTTGGACTGCCAAAAAGCCCCTCATATATGGCGATGGGGACACCTTGCACTACCAAAAAGCCCCTCATATACGGTGATGGGGACACTTTGCACTGCCAAAAAGCCACTCATATACGGCGATGGGGACACTTTGCACTACCAAAAAGCCCCTCATATACGGCGATGGGGACACTTTGCACTGCCAAAAAGCCCCTCATATATGGCGATGGGGACACTTTGGACTGCCAAAAAGCCCCTCATATATGGCGATGGGGACACCTTGCACTGGCAAAAAGCCCCTCATATACGGCGACGGGGACACTTGCACTGCCAAAAAGCCCCTCATATATGGCAACGGGGACACGTTGCACTAGCGAAAAGCCCCTCATATATGGCGATGGGGACACTTTGCACTGCCAAAAGACCCCTCATATATGGCGATGGGGACACTTTGCAATGGCAAAAGGCCCGTCATACATGGCGATGGGGACACTTTGCACTGCCGAGAGCCCCTCATATATGGCGATGGGGACACCTTGCACTGCCAAAAAGCCCCACATATACGGCGATGGGGACACTTTGCACTGGTGAAAGGCCCCTCATATATGGCGATGGGGACACTTGGCACTGCCAAAAAGCCCCTCATATATGGCGATGGGGACACTTTGCACTGCCAAAAAGCCCCTCATATACGGCAATGGGGACACTTTGCACTGCCAAAAAGCCCCTCATATATGGCGATGGGACACTTTGCACTGGCAAAAAGCCCCTCATGTACGGCAATGAAGACACTTTGCGCTGCCAAAAAGCCCCTCATATATGGCGATGGGGACACTTTGCACTGCCAAAAAGCCCCTCATATACGGCAATGGGGACACTTTGCACTGCCAAAAAGCCCCTCATATATGGCGATAGGGACACTTTGCATTGCCAAAAAGCCCCTCATATACGGCAATGGGGACACTTTGCACTGCCAAAAAGCCCCTCATATATGGCGATAGGGACACTTTGCATTGCCAAAAAGCCCCTCATATACGGCGACGGGGTCACTTTGCATTGGCAAAAAGCCCCTCATATATGGCGATGGGGAGACTTTGCATTGCCAAAAAGCCCCTCATATTCCTTTGGCTACCATACGCGAATATTTTCACAACCGGTCCACCGGTCTTCGTTAACTCACCGTTTCGACTAGGCAAAATCACCAACTGTTCAGTTGAGACCGTTTCGCGCCACTTTAGCTTTCTGTAGCGAACCGGTTAGTTCGGGGGGACCGGTCGGACCGGTCCGACCGGTCTTTGCAAACTGAACGGACCGGACCATTTTAGCACACTTTAGCACACTTTGGAGCACTTGGTGATGCGTGTGTAGTGTGTGTGTCCGCATGTGTGTGTTGTGTGTGTGCGTGTGCTGTGTTGTGCGTGTTCACACCTTTGGTGGTTTCAACCGAACGGACCGGTACACTTCGTGACACTTCGTTCAGGGACCGGTCGGACCGGTCTTTGCAAACTGTCGTAAACCGTTCGGACCGGTCCACTTTAGCACACTTCACACGAAGACCGGTCGGACCGGTCGTTGCAAACTGTCGTAAACCGTTCGGACCGGTCCACTTTAGCACACTTTAGCACACTTTAGCACACTTTAAAACGAATTGAATAAAGTGTGCTAAAGTGTGCTAAAGTGAAGCGGTCCGAACGGTTTACGACAGTTCGCAAGGACCGGTCCGACCGGTCTTCGTATGAAGTGTGCTAAAGTGGACCGGTCCGAACGGTTTACGACAGTTTGTACAGACCGGTCCATCGGTGCATCCAAGTGTAACAAAGTGATCCAAAGTGTACCGAAGTGGTCCGGTCCGTTCGGTTTGCAAAGACCGGTCCCACCGGTCTCTGAAACTGGTCTTACTGTTTTTCTCTAAAATACTGTTGAGTCTAAGAAAACCACCAAAACCATCATTTCCGCCACGTTCAAAAACCCTTGACCCAATCCTTTGCCAGAAAGTGATAATTTTCCCCACAAGACCAGACCGGTCCTCCGTCCGGTCTGGTAGCCAAAGGAATATACGGAGATGGGGACACTTTGCATTGCCAAAAAGCCCCGCATATATGGCGTTGGGGACACTTTGCACTGGCGGAAAGCCCCTGATATACGGCGATGGCGACACTTTGCACTGCCAAAAAGCCCCTCATATATGGCGATGGGGACACTTTGCACTGCCAAAAAGCCCCTCATATATGGCAATGGGGACACTTTGCACCGCCAAAAAGCCCCACATATATGGCGATGGGGACACTTTGCTCTGGCAAAAAGCCCCTCATATACGGCGATGGGGACACCTTGCACTGCCAAAAAGCCCCTCATATATGGCGATGGGGACACTTTGCATTGCCAAAAAGCTCCTCATATACGGCGATGCAGACACTTTGCACTGCCAAAAAGCCCCTCAAATATGGCGATGGGGACACCTTGCACTGGGAAAAAGCTCCTCATATATGGCGATGGGGACACTTTGCACTGCCAAAAAGCCCCTCATATATGGCGATGGGGACACTTTGCACTGCCAAAAAGCCACTCATATACGGCGATGGGGACACTTTGCTCTGGCAAAAAGCCCCTCATATACGGCGATGGGGACACCTTGCACTGCCAAAAAGCCCCTCATATACGGCGACGGGGACACTTTGCACTTCCAAAAAGCCCCTCATATACGGCGATGGGACACTTTGCACTGGCAAAAAGCCCCTCATGTACGGCAATGCAGACACTTTGCACTGCCAAAAAGCCCCTCATATATGGCGATGGGGACACTTTGCACTGCCAAAAAGCCCCTCATATACGGCAATGGGGACACTTTGCACTGCCAAAAAGCCCCTCATATATGGCGATAGGGACACTTTGCATTGCCAAAAAGCCCCTCATATACGGCGACGGGGACACTTTGCATTGGCAAAAAGCCCCTCATATATGGCGATGGGGAGACTTTGCATTGCCAAAAAGCCCCGCATATATGGCGTTGGGGACACTTTGCACTGGCGGAAGGCCCCTGATATACGGCGATGGCGACACTTCGCACTGCCAAAAAGCCCCTCATATATGGCGATGGGGACACTTTGCACTGCCAAAAATCCCCTCATATATGGCAATGGGGACACTTTGCACCGCCAAAAAGCCCCTCATGTACGGCGATGGGGACACTTTGCTCTGGCAAAAAGCCCCTCATATACGGCGATGGGGACACCTTGCGCTGCCAAAAAGCCCCTCATATATGGCGGTGGGGACACTTTGCATTGCCAAAAAGCTCCTCATATACGGCGATGGGGACACTTTGCACTGCCAAAAAGCCCCTCAAATATGGCGATGGGGACACTTTGCACTGCCAAAAAGCCCCTCATATACGGCGATGGGGACACTTTGCTCTGGCAAAAAGCCCCTCATATACGGCGATGGAGACACTTTGCATTGCCAAAAAGCCCCTCATATATGGCGATGGGGACACTTTGCACTTCCAAAAAGCTGCTCATATACGGCGATGGGGACACTTTGCACTGCCAAAAAGCCCCTCATATATGGCGATGGGGACACCTTGCACTGGCAAAAAGCTCCTCATATATGGCGATGGGGACACTTTGCACTGCCAAAAAACCCATCATATATGGCGATGGGGACACTTTGCACTGCCAAAAAGCCCCTCATATATGGCGATGGGGACACTTTGCACTGGCAAAAAGCCCCTCACATACGGCGATGGGGACACCTTGCACTGGCAAAAAGCCCATCATATATGGCGATGGGGACACCTTGCACTGGCAAAAAGCCCCTCATATATGGCGATGGGGACACTTTGCACTGGCAGAAAGCCCCTCATATACGGCGATGGGGACACTTTGCACCGGCAAAAAGCCCCTCATATATGGCGATGGGGACACTTTGCACTGTCAAAAAGCCCCTCATATATGGCGATGGGGACCCTTTGGACTGCCAAAAAGCCCCTCATATACGGCGATGGGGACACTTTGGACTGCCAAAAAGCCCCTCATATATGGCGATGGGGACACCTTGCACTGGCAAAAAGCCCCTCATATACGGCGATGGGGACACTTTGCACTGCCAACAAGCCCCTCATATATAGCGATGGAGACACTTTGCATTGCCAGAAAGCCCCTCATATACGGCGATGGGGACACTTTGGACCGCCAAAAAGCCCCTCATATATGGCGATGGGGACACCTTGCACTGGCAAAGAGCCCCTCATATATGGCGATGGAGACACTTTGGACTGCCAAAAAGCCCCTCATATATGGCGATGGGGACACTTTGCACTGGCAAAAAGCCCCTCATATATGGCGATGGGGACACTTTGCGCTGCCAAAAAGCCCCTCATATATGGCGATGGGGACACTTTGCACTGGCAAAAAGCCCCTGATATACGGCGATGGGGACACTTTGCACTGCCAAAAAGCCCCTCATATATGGCGGTGGGGACACTTTGCACTGGCAAAAAGCCCCTCATATATGGCGATGGGGACACTTTGCACTGGCAGAAAGCCCCTCATATACGGCGATGGGGACACTTTGCACCGGCAAAAAGCCCCTCATATATGGCGATGGGGACACTTTGCACTGTCAAAAAGCCCCTCATATATGGCGATGGGGACACTTTGCACTGCCAAAAAGCCCCTCATATACGGCGATGGGGACACTTTGGACTGCCAAAAAGCCCCTCATATATAGCGATGGAGACACTTTGCATTGCCAGAAAGCCCCCAATATATGGCGATGGGGACACTTTGCACCGGCGAAAAGCCCCTCATATATGGCGATGGGGACACTTTGCACTGTCAAAAAGCCCCTCATATATGGCGATGGGGACACTTTGCACTGCCAAAAAGCCCCTCATATACGGCGATGGGGACACTTTGGACTGCCAAAAAGCCCCTCATATATAGCGATGGAGACACTTTGCATTGCCAGAAAGCCCCCAATATATGGCGATGGGGACACTTTGCACCGGCGAAAATCCCCTCATATATGGCGATGGGGACACTTTGCACTGCCAACAAGCCCCTCATATAAGGCGATGGGGACACTTTGCACCGGCAAAAAGCCCCTCATATATGGCGATGGGGACACTTTGCACTGTCAAAAAGCCCCTCATATATGGCGATGGGGACACTTTGCACTGCCAAAAAGCCCCTCATATACGGCGATGGGGACACTTTGGACTGCCAAAAAGCCCCTCATATATAGCGATGGAGACGCTTTGCATTGCCAGAAAGCCCCCAATATATGGCGATGGGGACACTTTGCACCGGCGAAAAGCCCCTCATATATGGCGATGGGGACACTTTGCACTGTCAAAAAGCCCCTCATATATGGCGATGGGGACACTTTGCACTGCCAAAAAGCCCCTCATATACGGCGATGGGGACACTTTGGACTGCCAAAAAGCCCCTCATATATAGCGATGGAGACACTTTGCATTGCCAGAAAGCCCCCAATATATGGCGATGGGGACACTTTGCACCGGCGAAAAGCCCCTCATATATGGCGATGGGGACACTTTGCACTGCCAACAAGCCCCTCATATAAGGCGATGGGGACACTTTGCACCGGCAAAAAGCCCCTCATATATGGCGATGGGGACACTTTGCACTGTCAAAAAGCCCCTCATATATGGCGATGGGGACACTTTGCACTGCCAAAAAGCCCCTCATATACGGCGATGGGGACACTTTGGACTGCCAAAAAGCCCCTCATATATAGCGATGGAGACACTTTGCATTGCCAGAAAGCCCCCAATATATGGCGATGGGGACACTTTGCACCGGCGAAAAGCCCCTCATATATGGCGATGGGGACACTTTGCATTGCCCAAAAGCCCCTCATATATGGCGATGGGGACACTTTGCAGTGGCAGAAAGCCCCTCATATATGGCGATGCAAACACTTTGCACTGCCAAAAAGCCCCTCATATATGGCGATGGGGACACTTTGCACTGGCAGAAAATCCCTCATATACGGCGATGGGGACACTTTGCACTGCCAAAAAGCCCCTCATATATGGCGATAGGGACACTTTGCATTGCCAAAAGGCCCCTCATATACGGCGATGGGGACACCTTGCACTGCCAAAAAGCCCCTCATATATGGCGATGGGGACACTTTGCACTTCCAAAAAGCCCCTCATATATGGCGATGGGACACTTTGCACTTCCAAAAAGCCCCTCATATACGGCGATGGGACACTTTGCACTGGCAAAAAGCCCCTCATGTACGGCAATGAAGACACTTTGCACTGCCAAAAAGCCCCTCATATATGGCGATAGGGACACTTTGCACTGCCAAAAAGCCCCTCATATACGGCAATGGGGACACTTTGCACTGCCAAAAAGCCCCTCATATATGGCGATAGGGACACTTTGCATTGCCAAAAAGCCCCTCATATACGGCGACGGGGACACTTTGCATTGGCAAAAAGCCCCTCATATATGGCGATGGGGAGACTTTGCATTGCCAAAAAGCCCCGCATATATGGCGTTGGGGACACTTTGCACTGGCGGAAAGCCCCTAATATACGGCGATGGGGACACTTCGCACTGCCAAAAAGCCCCTCATATATGGCGATGGGGACACTTTGCACTGCCAAAAATCCCCTCATATATGGCAATGGGGACACTTTGCACCGCCAAAAATCCCCTCATATATGGCAATGGGGACACTTTGCACCGGCAAAAAGCCCCTCATGTACGGCGATGGGGACACTTTGCTCTGGCAAAAAGCCCCTCATATACGGCGATGGGGACACCTTGCACTGCCAAAAAGCCACTCATTTATGGCGATGGGGACACCTTGCACTGCCAAAAAGCCCCTCATATATGGCGATGGGGACACTTTGCATTGCCAAAAAGCTCCTCATATATGGCGATGGGGACACCTTGCACTACCAAAAAGCCCCTGGGTACAGTTTGCTGATGCGCATGATGTTTTGCCGCGTGTGCAACAAGTTCTGGATACGAATGCACCTCATGACTTGTGCCTTCTCTGACGAGGCAAGTTGAACACCGTCACACACTCCTGCACAGCACACTGCATGCACGCCACAACTCTGTAGGAGACATGCCAGTTAGCCACACTACCTGACTTTGCGAATCCTTTTAAGCTAGATCTGACCCAACATTTCCACTACAACTGGTCTAGTTTTCTCAACTATATATGCAACAGATTGATTTTGGGTTGCTTCGGTGTGGCAGTACCCACTGCACTACCACGCACCAGAGTAACCTGCAGGCACAGGTCCATGTTCTCCGCACCGGCGGGCACACCATTCATCGTGTGACTGCACTGTGCCCTGAAGCACTGGTGTAGAAACCGAGCAGTCAGCCCGAGAGCCTTGCTGCTACTCAGGACAGGTCTGATGTAGCTTTTCGTGTGTGTTTGCTGGTTGGACGAGGTAGTATTATTGGTGCATTGCTGTGTACTTCAAGTTCCTTGGATCCAAGGCACTACACTGTACCCAGTGTCATGCCAAACACTTAGTTTTTCGCAATTTCAGCCATGGATGTCGATCATGTTAACACATACTCTCCTGGTGCTGTTGTCAACTTCCATCGTTCAGGATGCAGTGTTGTGCTTGCCAAGATTCTGGGCCCCATAGAGCGTGGTGCTGACGCTGCAGCAGAAATTCTGATTCCAGACTGACACCGTTGCTGAAATTCGGCTCGAGTGTTGTCCCTGATCCTCACACTGTTTTTTTCTTACTAACTTGCGGAGGTTCTTCCCAACAACGTCTGTGGTTGGCGATCTATGTCAGATGTACTGGATTGGATACAATCCATAGTGGTGCAACAGGTGCATGATTTGATCCAAGGGGAATCCATTTGCATTTCGCTGAAGGAATGCATTGCAGATTTGGAAAACACTGCAATGCACCTGCCACCATCTGTGGATATAAACCATGTTGTGCCACCACTGTTCTAATGCCCATTCCCTGTCTGAGTGGACTCGGGTACAGTTTGCTGATGCGCATGATGTTTTGCCGTGTGTGCAACAAGTTCTGGATACGAATGCACCTCACGACTTGTGTCTTCTCTGACGAGGCAAGTTGAACACCGTCACACACTCCTGCACAGCACACTGCATGCACGCCACAACTCTGTAGGAGACATGCCAGTTAGCCACACTACCTGACTTTGCGAATCCTTTTAAGCTAGATCTGACCCAACATTTCCACTACAACTGGTCTAGTTTTCTCAACTATATATGCAACAGATTGATTTTGGGTTGCTTCGGTGTGGCAGTACCCACTGCACTACCACGCACCAGAGTAACCTGCAGGCACAGGTCCATGTTCTCCGCACCGGCGGGCACACCATTCATCGTGTGACTGCACTGTGCCCTGCAGCACTGGTGTAGAAACCGAGCAGTCAGCCCGAGAGCCTTGCTGCTACTCAGGACAGGTCTGATGTAGCTTTTCGTGTGTGTTTGCTGGTTGGACGAGGTAGTATTATTGGTGCATTGCTGTGTACTTCAAGTTCCTTGGATCCAAGGCACTACACTGTACCCAGTGTCATGCCGAACACTTAGTTTTTCGCAATTTCAGCCATGGATGTCGATCATGTTAACACATACTCTCCTGGTGCTGTTGTCAACTTCCATCGTTCAGGATGCAGTGTTGTGCTTGCCAAGATTCTGGGCCCCATAGAGCGTGGTGCTGATGCTGCAGCAGAAGTTCTGATTCCAGACTGACACCGTTGCTGAAATTCGGCTCGAGTGTTGTCCCTGATCCTCACACTGTTTTTTTCTTACTAACTTGCGGAGTTTCTTCCCAACAACGTCTGTGGTTGGCGATCTATGTCAGATGTACTGGATTGGATACAATCCATAGTGGTGCAACAGGTGCATGATTTGATCCAAGGGGAATCCATTTGCATTTCGCTGAAGGAATGCATTGCAGATTTGGAAAACACTGCAATGCACCTGCCACCATCTGTGGATATAAACCATGTTGTGCCACCACTGTTCTAATGCCCATTCCCTGTCTGAGTGGACTCGGGTACAGTTTGCTGATGCGCATGATGTTTTGCCGTGTGTGCAACAAGTTCTGGATACGAATGCACCTCACGACTTGTGCCTTCTCTGACGAGGCAAGTTGAACACCGTCACACACTCCTGCACAGCACACTGCATGCACGCCACAACTCTGTAGGAGACATGCCAGTTAGCCACACTACCTGACTTTGCGAATCCTTTTAAGCTAGATCTGACCCAACATTTCCACTACAGCTGGTCTAGTTTTCTCAACTATATATGCAACCGATTGATTTTGGGTTGCTTCGGTGTGGCAGTACCCACTGCACTACCACGCACCAGAGTAACCTGCAGGCACAGGTCCATGTTCTCCGCACCGGCGGGCACACCATTCATCGTGTGACTGCACTGTGCCCTGCAGCACTGGTGTAGAAACCGAGCAGTCAGCCCGAGAGCCTTGCTGCTACTCAGGACAGGTCTGATGTAGCTTTTCGTGTGTGTTTGCTGGTTGGACGAGGTAGTATTATTGGTGCATTGCTGTGTACTTCAAGTTCCTTGGATCCAAGGCACTACACTGTACCCAGTGTCATGCCGAACACTTAGTTTTTCGCAATTTCAGCCATGGATGTCGATCATGTTAACACATACTCTCCTGGTGCTGTTGTCAACTTCCATCGTTTAGGATGCAGTGTTGTGCTTGCCAAGATTCTGGGCCCCATAGAGCGTGGTGCTGACGCTGCAGCAGAAATTCTGATTCCAGACTGACACCGTTGCTGAAATTCGGCTCGAGTGTTGTCCCTGATCCTCACACTGTTTTTTTCTTACTAACTTGCGGAGTTTCTTCCCAACAACGTCTGTGGTTGGCGATCTATGTCAGATGTACTGGATTGGATACAATCCATAGTGGTGCAACAGGTGCATGATTTGATCCAAGGGGAATCCATTTGCATTTCGCTGAAGGAATGCATTGCAGATTTGGAAAACACTGCAATGCACCTGCCACCATCTGTGGATATAAACCATGTTGTGCCACCACTGTTCTAATGCCCATTCCCTGTCTGAGTGGACTCGGGTACAGTTTGCTGATGCGCATGATGTTTTGCCGTGTGTGCAACAAGTTCTGGATACGAATGCACCTCACGACTTGTGCCTTCTCTGACGAGGCAAGTTGAACACCGTCACACACTCCTGCACAGCACACTGCATGCACGCCACAACTCTGTAGGAGACATGCCAGTTAGCCACACTACCTGACTTTGCGAATCCTTTTAAGCTAGATCTGACCCAACATTTCCACTACAGCTGGTCTAGTTTTCTCAACTATATATGCAACAGATTGATTTTGGGTTGCTTCGGTGTGGCAGTACCCACTGCACTACCACGCACCAGAGTAACCTGCAGGCACAGGTCCATGTTCTCCGCACCGGCGGGCACACCATTCATCGTGTGACTGCACTGTGCCCTGCAGCACTGGTGTAGAAACCGAGCAGTCAGCCCGAGAGCCTTGCTGCTACTCAGGACAGGTCTGATGTAGCTTTTCGTGTGTGTTTGCTGGTTGGACGAGGTAGTATTATTGGTGCATTGCTGTGTACTTCAAGTTCCTTGGATCCAAGGCACTACACTGTACCCAGTGTCATGCCGAACACTTAGTTTTTCGCAATTTCAGCCATGGATGTCGATCATGTTAACACATACTCTCCTGGTGCTGTTGTCAACTTCCATCGTTCAGGATGCAGTGTTGTGCTTGCCAAGATTCTGGGCCCCATAGAGCGTGGTGCTGACGCTGCAGCAGAAATTCTGATTCCAGACTGACACCGTTGCTGAAATTCGGCTCGAGTGTTGTCCCTGATCCTCACACTGTTTTTTTCTTACTAACTTGCGGAGTTTCTTCCCAACAACGTCTGTGGTTGGCGATCTATGTCAGATGTACTGGATTGGATACAATCCATAGTGGTGCAACAGGTGCATGATTTGATCCAAGGGGAATCCATTTGCATTTCGCTGAAGGAATGCATTGCAGATTTGGAAAACACTGCAATGCACCTGCCACCATCTGTGGATATAAACCATGTTGTGCCACCACTGTTCTAATGCCCATTCCCTGTCTGAGTGGACTCGGGTACAGTTTGCTGATGCGCATGATGTTTTGCCGTGTGTGCAACAAGTTCTGGATACGAATGCACCTCACGACTTGTGCCTTCTCTGACGAGGCAAGTTGAACACCGTCACACACTCCTGCACAGCACACTGCATGCACGCCACAACTCTGTAGGAGACATGCCAGTTAGCCACACTACCTGACTTTGCGAATCCTTTTAAGCTAGATCTGACCCAACATTTCCACTACAGCTGGTCTAGTTTTCTCAACTATATATGCAACAGATTGATTTTGGGTTGCTTCGGTGTGGCAGTACCCACTGCACTACCACGCACCAGAGTAACCTGCAGGCACAGGTCCATGTTCTCCGCACCGGCGGGCACACCATTCATCGTGTGACTGCACTGTGCCCTGCAGCACTGGTGTAGAAACCGAGCAGTCAGCCCGAGAGCCTTGCTGCTACTCAGGACAGGTCTGATGTAGCTTTTCGTGTGTGTTTGCTGGTTGGACGAGGTAGTATTATTGGTGCATTGCTGTGTACTTCAAGTTCCTTGGATCCAAGGCACTACACTGTACCCAGTGTCATGCCGAACACTTAGTTTTTCGCAATTTCAGCCATGGATGTCGATCATGTTAACACATACTCTCCTGGTGCTGTTGTCAACTTCCATCGTTCAGGATGCAGTGTTGTGCTTGCCAAGATTCTGGGCCCCATAGAGTGCTGACGCTGCAGCAGAAGTTCTGATTCCAGACTGACACCGTTGCTGAAATTCGGCTCGAGTGTTGTCCCTGATCCTCACACTGTTTTTTTCTTACTAACTTGCGGAGTTTCTTCCCAACAACGTCTGTGGTTGGCGATCTATGTCAGATGTACTGGATTGGATACAATCCATAGTGGTGCAACAGGTGCATGATTTGATCCAAGGGGAATCCATTTGCATTTCGCTGAAGGAATGCATTGCAGATTTGGAAAACACTGCAATGCACCTGCCACCATCTGTGGATATAAACCATGTTGTGCCACCACTGTTCTAATGCCCATTCCCTGTCTGAGTGGACTCGGGTACAGTTTGCTGATGCGCATGATGTTTTGCCGTGTGTGCAACAAGTTCTGGATACGAATGCACCTCATGACTTGTGCCTTCTCTGACGAGGCAAGTTGAACACCGTCACACACTCCTGCACAGCACACTGCATGCACGCCACAACTCTGTAGGAGACATGCCAGTTAGCCACACTACCTGACTTTGCGAATCCTTTTAAGCTAGATCTGACCCAACATTTCCACTACAACTGGTCTAGTTTTCTCAACTATATATGCAACCGATTGATTTTGGGTTGCTTCGGTGTGGCAGTACCCACTGCACTACCACGCACCAGAGTAACCTGCAGGCACAGGTCCATGTTCTCCGCACCGGCGGGCACACCATTCATCGTGTGACTGCACTGTGCCCTGCAGCACTGGTGTAGAAACCGAGCAGTCAGCCCGAGAGCCTTGCTGCTACTCAGGACAGGTCTGATGTAGCTTTTCGTGTGTGTTTGCTGGTTGGACAAGGTAGTATTATTGGTGCATTGCTGTGTACTTCAAGTTCCTTGGATCCAAGGCACTACACTGTACCCACACAGCGGAGCACAATACAGCATAGCACAGCACAGCACAGCACAGCACAGCGGAGCACAGCACAGCACAGCACAGCACAGCACAGCACAGCACAGCACACGGCACCACACCACACCACAGTGCAGCACATTACAGCACAGCACAGCACAGCACAGCGGAGCATAGCACAACACAGCACAGCACAGCGCAGCACAATACAGCATAGCACAGCACAGCACAGCACAGCACAGCACAGCACAGCACAGCACAGCACAGCACAGCACAGGACAGCACAACACAACACAGCACAGCACATCACAGCACAGCGGAGCACAGCACAGTACAGCACAGCACAGCACAGCACAGCACACCACACCGCACCACACCACACCACAGTGCAGCACATTACAGCACAGCACAGCACAGCACAGCGGAGCATAGCACAACACAGCACAGCACAGCGCAGCACAGCGCAGCACAATACAGCATAGCACAGCACAGCACAGCACAGCACAGCACAGCACAGCACAGGACAGCACAACACAACACAGCACAGCACATCACAGCACAGCACAGTACAGCACAGCACAGCACGGCACAGCACACCACACCGCACCACAGCACAGCACAGCACAGCACAGCACAGCACAGCACAGCACAGCACAGCACAGCACAGCACAGCACAGCACAGCACAGCACAGCACAGCACAGCACAGCACAGCACAGCACAGCACAGCACAGCATAGCACAGCACAGCACAGCACAGCACAGCACAGCATAGCACAGCACAGCACAGCAGAGAACAGCCCAGCACAGCGGAGCACAACACAGCACAGCACAGCACTGCACAGCACAGCATAGCACAGCACAGCACAGCACAGCACAGCACAGCACAGGACACCACAGCACAGCACAGCACAGCACAGCACAGCACAGCAGAGCACAGCACAGCACAGCACAGCACAGTACAGCGCAGCGAAGCGCAGCACAGCACAGCACAGCACAGCACAGCACAGCACAGCACAGCGCAGCACAGCACAACACAGCACAACACAGCAGAGCACAGCACAGCACAGCACAGCACAGCACAGCACATCACAGCACAGCACAGCACAGCACAGCACAGCACAGCACAGCACAGCACAGCACAGCACAGCACAGCACAGCACCCAGAGCCGGACCCGACCGGCCCTACTGAGGCGAGCCCAGAAATGGGTATGGCAGGCCAGACTCAAAGTGCTGGTAGCCACGCCTCAGTACACTCCGTGGGCTAATAAGGCCCACGGGGGCTCCAAATACCGTTACGTTCGGGAGTTAAGCCCCGGCGGTATTTGGGGTTGTTCGTGGTTAAGAGGACTCACGTTGAGTCCCTGATACTGCTACCCTGGGGTTATGACCCCCGGTACTGCTGCCCTACTGCCTTGCTGCCTAGCGTAATGGGACTAGGGGTAAGGGGCCTTGAAGGAAGGTGGCTCCCCACGGGTCTTGCCGGAGGCTCCGAACACCCCCTGGGCAGGACTTCCCGTCCCCCCCAGGCTGGTGCGCCCGGTACTCTGGAGACGGTGGCCCCCCCATCGGCCTTGCAGGAGGCTCCGAACACCCCCTGGGCGGGACTCCCTGTGCCCCCCGGGCCGGTGCGCCCGGTTCTCTGAAGGAGATGCCCCCCCCTAGACATGGCAGGAGGCTCCGAACACTCCCTGGGCAGGACTCCCCGTCCCCCCCAGGCCGGTGCGCCCGGTTCTCTGACAAAGATGGCCCCCCATAGGCCTTGCAGGAGGCTCCGAACACCCCCTGGGCAGGGCTCCCCGTCCCCCCCAGGCCGGTGCGCCCGGTTCTCCGAAGCAGATGGCCCCCCATTGGCCTGGCAGGAGGCTCCGAACACCCCCTGGGCTGGACTCCCCGTCCCCCCCAGGCCGGTGCGCCCGGTTCTCCGAAGCAGATGGCCCCCCATTGGCCTGGCAGGAGGCTCCGAACACCCCCTGGGCTGGACTCCCCGTCCCCCCCAGGCCGGTGCGCCCGGTTCTCCGAAGCAGATGGCCCCCCATTGGCCTTGAAGGACGCCCCGACCACCCCCTGGGCTGGACTCCCCGTCCCCCCCAGGCCGGTGCGCCCGGTTCTTGAAGGATGATGGCTCCCCACGGGCCTTGCAGGAGGCTCCGAACACCCCCTGGGCTGGACTCCCCGTCCCCCCCAGGCCGGTGCGCCCGGTTTTTGAAGGATGATGCCTCCCCATGGGCCCTGCAGGATACTCCGACAACCCCCTGGGCTGGACCCGCCGTCCCCCCCAGGCCGGTGCGCCCGGTTATTGGAAGATGATGGCTCCCCATGGGCCTTGCAGGAGATTCCGACCACCCCCTGGGCTGGACTCCCCGTCCCCCCCAGGCCGGTGCGCCCGGTTATTAGAAGAGGATGGCTCCGCGTGGGCCTTGCAGGAGGCTCCGAACACCCCCTGGGCTGGACTCCCCGTCCCCCCCAGGCCGGTGCGCCCGGTTCTCCGAAGATGACGCCTCCCCATGGGCCCTGAAGAATACCCCGGCCACCCCCTGGGCAGGACCCCCCGTCCCCCCAGGCCGGTGCGCCCGGTTCTTGGAAGATGCTGGCTCCCCATGGGCCTTGCAGGAGGCTCCGACCACCCCCTGGGCTGGACTCCCCGTCCCCCCCCCTAGCCGGTGCGCCCGGTTCTCCGAAGATGATGGCCCCCCATAGGCCCTGAAGGATGCCCCGACCACCCCCTGGGGTGGACTCCCCATCCCCTCAGGCTGGTGCGCCGGGTAGTACATCCCCACAGGCCCTGCAGGACACTCCGACCACCCATTGCAGGAGTTGCACTGCCCACTGCCCCCAGGCAGTGAGGCAGTGCATTGCAGGAATTGCACTGCCCACTGCCCCCAGGGCAGTGAGGCAGTGCATTGCAGGGGTTCCACTGCCCACTGCCCCCAGGCAGTGGGGCAGTGCATTGCAGAAGTTCCACTGCCCACTGCCCCCAGGGCAGTGAGGCAGTGCATTGCAGAAGTTGCACTGTCCACTGCCCCCAGGCAGTGGGGCAGTGCATTGCAGGAGTTGCACTGCCCACTGCCCCCGGGCAGTGAGGCAGTGCATTGCAGGAGTTGCACTGCCCACTGCCCCCAGGCAGTGGGGCAGTGCGTTGCAGAAGTTGCACTGCCCACTGCCCCCAGGCAGTGCGGCAGTGTATTGCCGGAGGTCCACTGCCCACTGCCCCCAGGCAGTGGGGCAGTGCATTGCAGGAGTTCCGCTGCCCACTGCCCCCAGACAGTGCGGCAGTGTATTGCAGGAGTTGCACTGCCCACTGCCCCCAGGCAGTGCGGCAGTGCATTGCAGGAGTTGCACTGCCCACTGCCCCCAGGCAGTGGGGCAGTGCGTTGCAGAAGTTGCACTGTCCACTGGCCCCAGGCAGTGAGGCAATGCATTGCAGGAGGTCCACTGCCCACTGCCCCCATGCAGTGAGGCAGTGCATTGCAGGAGTTGCACTGCCCACTGCCCCCAGGCAGTGTGGCAGTGCATTGCCGGAGGTCCACTGCCCACTGCCCCCAGGCAGTGGGGCAGTGCATTGCAGGAGTTCCGCTGCCCACTGCCCTCAGACAGTGCGGCAGTGCATTGCAGGATTTGCCATGACCACTGCCCCCAGGGCAGTGGGGCAGTGCATTGCAGGGGTTCCACTGCCCACTGCCCCACGGCAGTGGGGCAGTGCATTGCAGAAGTTGCACTGCCCACTGCCCCCAGGGCAGTGAGGCAGTGCAATGCAAAGGTTGCACTGTCCACTGCTCCCAGGCAGTGGGGCAGTGCATTGCAGGAGTTGCACTGCCCACTGCCCCCAGGCAGCGGGGCAGTGCACCGCAGGAGTTGCTCTGCCCACTGCCCCCAGGCAGTGCGGCAGTGCATTGCAGGAGTTGCACTGCCCACTGCCCCCAGGCAGTGCGGCAGTGCATTGCAGGAGTTGCACTGTCCACTGCCCCCAGGCAGTGAGGCAGTGCATTGCAGGAGTTGCACTGCCCACTGCCGCCAGGCAGTGCGGCAGTGCATTGCAGGAGTTGCACTGTCCACTGCCCCCAGGCAGTGGGGCAGTGCATTGCAGGAGTTGCACTGCCCACTGCCCCCAGGCAGCGGGGCAGTGCACTGCAGGAGTTGCACTGCCCACTGCCCCCAGGCAGTGCGGCAGTGCATTGCAGGAGTTGCACTACCCACTGCCCCCAGGCAGTGCGGCAGTGCATTGCAGGAGTTGCACTGTCCACTGCCCCCAGGGCAGTGAGGCAGTGCAATGCAGAGGTTGCACTGTCCACTGCTCCCAGGCGTGGGGCAGTACATTGCAGGAGTTGCACTGCCCACTTCCCCCCGGCAGCGGGGCAGTGCACTGCAGGAGTTGCACTATCCACTGCCACCAGGCAGTGCGGCAGTGCATTGCAGGAGTTGCACTGCCCACTGCCCCCAGGCAGTGCGGCAGTGCATTGCAGGAGTTGCACTGTCCACTGCCCCCAGGCAGTGAGGCAGTGCATTGCAGGAGTTGCACTGCCCACTGCCCCCAGGCAGTGCGGCAGTGCATTGCAGGAGTTGCACTGTCCACTGCCCCCAGGCAGTGGGGCAGTGCATTGCAGGAGTTGCACTGCCCACTGCCCCAAGGCAGTGGGGCAGTGCACTGCAGGAGTTGCACTGCCCACTGCCCCCAGGCAGTGCGGCAGTGCATTGCAGGAGTTGCACTGCCCACTGCCCCCAGGCAGTGCGGCAGTGCATTGCAGGAGTTGCACTGTCCACTGCCCCCAGGCAGTGAGGCAGTGCATTGCAGCAGTTGCACTGCCCACTGCCCCCAGGCAGTGAGGCAGTGCATTGCAGGAGTTGCACTGTCCACTGCCCCCAGGCAGTGAGGCAGTGCATTGCAGAAGTTGCACTGCCCACTGCCCCCAGGCAGTGGGGTAGTGCATTGCAAGAGTTCCACTGCCCACTGCCCCCAGGCAGTGCGGCAGTGTATTGCCGGAGGTCCACTGCCCACTGCCCCCAGGCAGTGGGGCAGTGCATTGCAGGAGTTCCGCTGCCCACTGCCCCCAGACAGTGCGGCAGTGTATTGCAGGAGTTGCACTGCCCACTGCCCCCAGGCAGTGCGGCAGTGCATTGCAGGAGTTGCACTGCCCACTGCCCCCAGGCAGTGGGGCAGTGCGTTGCAGAAGTTGCACTGTCCACTGGCCCCAGGCAGTCAGGCAATGCATTGCAGGAGGTCCACTGCCCACTGCCCCCATGCAGTGAGGCAGTGCATTGCAGGAGTTGCACTGCCCACTGCCCCCAGGCAGTGTGGCAGTGCATTGCCGGAGGTCCACTGCCCACTGCCCCCAGGCAGTGGGGCAGTGCATTGCAGGAGTTCCGCTGCCCACTGTTCTCAGACAGTGCGGCAGTGCATTGCAGGATTTGCCATGACCACTGCCCCCAGGGCAGTGGGGCAGTGCATTGCAGGGGTTCCACTGCCCACTGCCCCACGGCAGTGGGGCAGTGCATTGCAGAAGTTGCACTGCCCACTGCCCCCAGGGCAGTGAGGCAGTGCAATGCAGAGGTTGCACTGTCCACTGCTCCCAGGCAGTGGGGCAGTGCATTGCAGGAGTTGCACTGCCCACTGCCCCCAGGCAGTGGGGCAGTGCATTGCAGGAGTTCCGCTGCCCACTGCCCCCAGACAGTGCGGCAGTGTATTGCAGGAGTTGCACTGCCCACTGCCCCCAGGCAGTGCGGCAGTGCATTGCAGGAGTTGCACTGCCCACTGCCCCCAGGCAGTGGGGCAGTGCGTTGCAGAAGTTGCACTGTCCACTGGCCCCAGGCAGTGAGGCAATGCATTGCAGGAGGTCCACTGCCCACTGCCCCCATGCAGTGAGGCAGTGCATTGCAGGAGTTGCACTGCCCACTGCCCCCAGGCAGTGTGGCAGTGCATTGCCGGAGGTCCACTGCCCAGTGCCCCCAGGCAGTGGGGCAGTGCATTGCAGGAGTTCCGCTGCCCACTGCCCTCAGACAGTGCGGCAGTGCATTGCAGGATTTGCCATGACCACTGCCCCCAGGGCAGTGGGGCAGTGCATTGCAGGGGTTCCACTGCCCACTGCCCCCAGACAGTGCGGCAGTGTATTGCAGGAGTTGCACTGCCCACTGCCCCCAGGCAGCGGGGCAGTGCACCGCAGGAGTTGCACTGCCCACTGCCCCCAGGCAGTGCGGCAGTGCATTGCAGGAGTTGCACTGCCCACTGCCCCCAGGCAGTGCGGCAGTGCATTGCAGGAGTTGCACTGTCCACTGCCCCCAGGCAGTGAGGCAGTGCATTGCAGGAGTTGCACTGCCCACTGCCCCCAGGCAGTGCGGCAGTGCATTGCAGGAGTTGCACTGTCCACTGCCCCCAGGCAGTGGGGCAGTGCATTGCAGGAGTTGCACTGCCCACTGCCCCCAGGCAGCGGGGCAGTGCACTGCAGGAGTTGCACTGCCCACTGCCCCCAGGCAGTGCGGCAGTGCATTGCAGGAGTTGCACTACCCACTGCCCCCAGGCAGTGCGGCAGTGCATTGCAGGAGTTGCACTGTCCACTGCCCCCAGGGCAGTGAGGCAGTGCAATGCAGAGGTTGCACTGTCCACTGCTCCCAGGCGTGGGGCAGTACATTGCAGGAGTTGCACTGCCCACTTCCCCCCGGCAGCGGGGCAGTGCACTGCAGGAGTTGCACTATCCACTGCCACCAGGCAGTGCGGCAGTGCATTGCAGGAGTTGCACTGCCCACTGCCCCCAGGCAGTGCGGCAGTGCATTGCAGGAGTTGCACTGTCCACTGCCCCCAGGCAGTGAGGCAGTGCATTGCAGGAGTTGCACTGCCCACTGCCCCCAGGCAGTGCGGCAGTGCATTGCAGGAGTTGCACTGTCCACTGCCCCCAGGCAGTGGGGCAGTGCATTGCAGGAGTTGCACTGCCCACTGCCCCAAGGCAGTGGGGCAGTGCACTGCAGGAGTTGCACTGCCCACTGCCCCAAGGCAGTGCGGCAGTGCATTGCAGGAGTTGCACTGCCCACTGCCCCCAGGCAGTGCGGCAGTGCATTGCAGGAGTTGCACTGTCCACTGCCCCCAGGCAGTGAGGCAGTGCATTGCAGCAGTTGCACTGCCCACTGCCCCCAGGCAGTGAGGCAGTGCATTGCAGGAGTTGCACTGTCCACTGCCCCCAGGCAGTGAGGCAGTGCATTGCAGAAGTTGCACTGCCCACTGCCCCCAGGCAGTGGGGTAGTGCATTGCAAGAGTTCCACTGCCCACTGCCCCAGGGCAGTGAGGCAGTGCATTGCAGAAGCTGCACTGTCCACTGCCCCCAGGCAATGAGGCAGTGCATTGCAGGAGTTGCACTGCCCACTGCCCCAGGGCAGTGAGGCAGTGCATTGCAGGAGTTGCGCTGCCGACTGCCCCCAGGCAGTGAGGCAGTGCATTGCGGGAGTTCCACTGCCCACTACCCCAGGGCAGTGAGGCAGTGCATTGCAGGAGTTGCGCTGCCCACTGCCCCCATGCAGTGAGGCAGTGCATTGCAGGAGTTGCACTGCCCACTGCCCCCAGGCAGTGAGGCAGTGCATTGCAGGAGTTCCACTGTCCACTGCCCCCAGGCAGTGAGGCAGTGCGTTGCACGAGTTGCACTGTCCACTGCCCCCAGGCAGTGAGGCAGTGCATTGCAGCAGTTGCACTGCCCACTGCCCCAGGGCAGTGAGGCAGTGCATTGCAGAATTTGCACTGCCCACTGCCCCCAGGCAGTGGGGTAGTGCATTTCAGGAGTTGCACTGCCCACTGCCCCCAGGCAGTGAGGCAGTGCATTGCAGTGAGTTGCACTGTCCACTGCCCCCAGGCAGTGGGGCCGTGCATTGCAGGGGTTCCACTGCCCACTGCCCCCAGGCAGTTGGGCAGTGCATTGCAGAAGTTGCACTGCCCACTGCCCCCAGGCAGTGAGGCAGTGCGTTGCCGGAGTTGCACCGCCCACTGCCCCCAGGCAGTGGGGCAGTGCATTGCAGCGGTTCCACTGCCCACTGCCCCCAGGCAGTGAGGCAGTGCATTGCAGGAGTTGCACTGCCTGCTTCCGCCAGGCAGTGAGGCGGTGTATTGCAGGAGGTCCACTGCCCCCTGCCCCCAGGCATGGGGGCAGTGCATTGGGGGATGTGCACTGCCCGCTGCCTCCAAGCAATGAGGCAATGTATTGCGGGAGTTCCACTGCCCACCGCGTGAGGCAGTGTATTGCAGGAGTTGCACTGCCCACTGCCCCCAGGCAGTGGGGCAGTGCATTGCAGGAGTTGCACTGCCCACTACCCCCAGGCAGTGAGGCAGTGGATTGCAGGATTTGCCATGACCAGTGCCCCCAGGGCAGTGGGGCAGTGCATTGCAGGAGTTGCACTGCCCACTACCCCCAGGCAGTGAGGCAGTGGATTGCAGGAGTTGCACTGCCCACTGCCCCCAGGCAGTGGGGCAGTATATTGCAGGAGTTGCACTGCCCACTGCCCCCAGGCAGTGGGGCAGTGCATTGCAGGAGTTGCACTGCCCACTGCCCCCAGGCAGTGGGGCAGTCTATTGCAGGAGGTCCACTGCCCACTGCCCCCAGGCAGTGCGGCAGTGCATTGCAGAAGCTGCACTGTCCACTGCCCCCAGGCAGTGGGGCAGTGCATTGCAGGAGGTCCACTGCCCACTGCCCCCAGGCAGTGAGGCAGTGCATTGCAGGGGTTCCACTGCCCACTGCCCCCAGGCAGTGAGGCAGTGCATTGCAGGAGTTGGACTGCCCACTGCCCCCAGGCAGTGGGGCAGTGCATTGAAGGAGGTCCACTGCCCACTGCCCCCAGGCAGTGAGGCAGTGTGTTGCAGGAGGTCCACTGCCCACTGCCCCCAGGCAGTGGGGCAGTGCATTGCAGGAGGTCCACTGCCCACTGCCCCCAGGCAGTGGGGCAGTGCATTGAAGGAGGTCCACTGCCCACTGCCCCCAGGCAGTGAGGCAGTGTGTTGCAGGAGGTCCACTGCCCACTGCCCCCAGTCAGTGGAGCAGTGCATTGAAGGAGGTCCACTGCCCACCGCCCCCAGGCAGTGCGGCAGAGTATTGCAGGAGGTCCACTGCCCTCTGCCCCGAGGCAGTGAGGCGGTGTATTGCAGGAGGTCCACTGCCCACTGCCCCAAGGCAGTGAGGCAGTGTATTGCAGGAGTTGCACTGCCCACTGCCCCCAGGCAGTGAGGCAGTGCATTGCAGGAATTGCACTGCCCACTGCCCCAGGCAGTGAGGCAGTGCATTGCGGGAGGTCCACTGCCCACTGCCCCCAGGCAGTGGGGCAGTGCATTGCAGGAGGTCCACTGCCCAGTGCCCCCAGGCAGTGCGGCAGTGCATTGCAGGAGTTCCACTGCCCACTGCCCCCAAGCGGTGAGGCAGTGCATTGTAGGAGGTCCACTGCCCACTGCCCCCGGGGCAGTGGGGCAGTGCATTGCAGGAGGTCCGCTGCCCGTTGCCCCCGGGCAGTGAGGTAGTGTATTGCAGGAGTTGCACTGCCCACTGCCCCCAGGCAGTGAGGCAGTGTATAGCAGGAGTTCCACTGCCCACTGCCCGAAGGCAGTGAGGCAGTGCATTGCAGAAGTTGCACTGCCCACTGCACCCAGGCAGTGGGGCAGTGCATAGCGGAAGGCCCACTGCCCACTGCCCTCAGGCAGTGGGGCAGTCTATTGCAGGAGTTCATCTGCCCACTGCCCCCAGGCAGTGAGGCAGTGCATTGCAGGAGATCCACTGCCCCCTGCCCCCAGGCAGTGGAGCAGCGCATTGCCAAAGTCCCACTGCCCACTGCCCCCAGGCAGTGAGGCAGTGCGTTGCAGGAGGTCCACAGCCCACTGCCCCCAGGCCGTGGCGCAGTGTGTCGCAGGAGTACCACTGCCCACTGCCCCAGGCAGGGCGGCAGTGTATTGCAGGAGATGCCCGGCCCACTGCCCCAAGGGAGGGAGGCAGTGAGCGGCGGGAGTACCACTCCCCACTGCGGCAGTGCGAAGCACGATTTCCATTGCCCACAGCCCCAGGCTGCCTGGCAGTGCGTTACACTGCCCACTGCCCCCTGCCCACAACAACAGTGCAGCAGGGCACACACAGTGCAGTGTGGTGCAGAGCACCAAGCAGTGCGGCACCACACAGAAGGCACCGGTGGTGCAGCGCGGCATGCAGGGTGCAGTGGGCAAATGAGACCCTGTGTGACTGCGCGCAGGCGTCGGCAAGGCAGTGTCGGCCAAGTGCGAGAGTGCACTGGTCCGGCTATGCCACAACACACTTACACACAGCGCGCACACAACACACACAGCCCAGCCCGTTTACCTGTACCCGTGGGTAGACATCCCGGCCTTTGCCTTTTGGTAACAGCGCCTTCGGCACAGCACAGCACAGCACAGCACAGCACAGCACAGCACAGCACAGCACAGCACAGCACAGCACATCACAGCACAGCACAGCACAGCACAGCACAGCACAGCACAGCACATCACAGCACAGCGGAGCACAGCTCAGTACAACACAGCAGAGCACAGCACAGCACATCACAGCACAGCACAGCACAGCACAGCGGAGCACAACACAGCACAGCACAGCACGGCACGGCACAGCACAGCACAGTACAGCACAGCACAGCACAGCGGAACACGACACAGCACAGCACAGCACAGCACAACACAGCACAGCACAGCACAGCACAGCACAGCACAGCACAGCACAGCACAGGACACCACAGCACTGCACAGCACAGCACAGCACAGCACAGCGGAACACAGCACAGCACAGCACAGCACAGCACAGCACAACACAGTAGAGCACAGCACAGCACAGCACAGCACAGCACAGCACAGCACAGCACAGCACAGCACAGCACAACACAGCACAGCACAGCACAGCATAGCACAGCACAGCACAGCACAGAACAGCCCAGCACAGCGGAGCACAACACAGCACAGCACAGCACTGCACAGCACAGCATAGCACAGCACACCACAGCACAGCACAGCACAGGACACCACAGCACACCACAGCACAGCACAGCACAGCACAGCAGAGCACAGCACAGCACAGCACAGCACAGTACAGCGCAGCGCAGCGCAGCGCAGCGCAGCACATCACAGCACAGCACAGTACAGCACAGCACAGCACAGCACAGCACAGCACAGAACAGCACAGCACAGCGGAACACGACACAGCACAGCACAGCACAGCACAACACAGCACAGCACAGCACAGCACAGCACAGCACAGCACAGCACAGCACAGCACAGCACAGGGCACCACAGCACAGCACAGCACAGCACAGCACAGCACAGCGGAACACAGCACAGCACAGCACAGCACAGCACAACACAGCAGAGCACAGCACAGCACAGCACAGCACAGCACAGCACAGCACAGCACAGCACAGCACAGCACAGCACAGCACAGCATAGCACAGCACAGCACAGCACACAACAGCCCAGCACAGCGGAGCACAACACAGCACAGCACAGCACTGCACAGCACAGCATAGCACAGCACAGCACAGCACAGCACAGCACAGGACACCACAGCACACCACAGCACAGCACAGCACAGCACAGCAGAGCACAGCACAGCACAGCACAGCACAGTACAGCGCAGCGCAGCGCAGCACATCACAGCACAGCACAGCACAGCACAGCGCAGCACAGCACAACACAGCACAGCACAGCACAGCTCAGCTCAGCTCAGCACACCACAGCACAGCACAACACAGCACAACACAGCACAGCACAGCACAGCACAGCACAGCACAGCCCAGCACAGCACAGCACAGCACAGCACAGCACAGCACAGCACAGCACAGCACAGCACAGCACAGCATAGCACACCACAGCACAGCACAGTACTGCACCGCACAGCACAGCACAGCACATCACAGCACAGCACAGCACAGCACAGCACAGCACAGCACAGCACATCACAGCACAGCGGAGCACAGCACAGTACAACACAGCAGAGCACAGCACAGCACAACACAGCACAGCACAGTACAGCACAGCGGAGCACAACACAGCACAGCACGGCACGGCACAGCACAGCACAGTACAGCACAGCACAGCACAGCACAGCACAGCACAGCACAGCACAGCACAGCACAGAACAGCACAGCACAGCGGAACACGACACAGCACAGCACAGCACAGCACAACACAGCACAGCACAGCACAGCACAGCACAGCACAGCACAGCACAGCACAGCACAGGACACCACAGCACAGCACAGCACAGCACAGCACAGCACAGCACAGCGGAACACAGCACAGCACAGCACAGCACAGCACAACACAGCAGAGCACAGCATAGCACAGCGCAGCACAGCACGGCACAGCACAGCACAGCGGAGCACAACACAGCACAGCACAGCACAGCACAGCACAGCACAGCACAGCACAGCACAGCACAACACAGCACGGCACAGCACAGCACAGCACAGCACAGCACAGCACGGAACAGCACAGCACAGCGGAGCACAACACAGCACAGCACAGCGCAGCACAGCGCAGCACAATACAGCATAGCACAGCACAGCACAGCACAGCACAGCATACCACAGGACAGCACAACACAACACAGCACAGCACATCACAGCACAGCGGAGCACAGCACAGTACAGCAGAACACAGCACAGCACACCACACCACACCGCACCACACCACACCACAGTGCAGCACATTACAGCACAGCACAACACAGCGGAGCATAGCACAACACAGCACAGCACAACACAGCACAGCACAACATTACAGTGCAGCACAGCACAGCACAACACAGCACAACACAGCACAGCACAACGCAGCACAGCGCAGCACAGCACAGCACAGCACAGCACAGCGCAGCGCGACACAGCACAGCACAGCACAGCACAGCAAAGCACAGCACAGCACAGCACAACACAGCACAGCACAACACAGCGGGGCTTATTTTTATACAGGGAATTCAGGGGATGATCTGCTACCTCCGGAAAAATGGGGGAAATAGGACTGCGACAAATGGGTATTTCGCCCCATTTGTGTCCCATTTTCCTCAACTACCACGCGCCACAACCCTCCACAACCCACATCCTGTGTGCTAGCCACGAAATCATACCTTTTCTGTTTCTGCTGTGCCAGCTGTACGTGCACACACACCCACAGGACACGCCGTCAACACATACCACACACCACCATAATTACAGCTCCAGGGAAGACAAGCATATCCACACGACACTATTGCCCTAGGACTACCAAGCACGACTGATCCAGTTAAGCAAGGATGTACACACCAACCCAGGCCCAACTACACCGGGAACAGCTACATGGTGTGTAATGTCGCTCAATGTGGGGGGACCACATCTCTATGTCAAGCGGTGGCACTCAGTGCTAATTGAGATTTCACGCCACAGTCGAGATGGTTTTATTGTAAAAACAGTGTCTTTAAGCGACTAACGGAATGTGTATGCATATTTTGCATTGCCAATAAAAAATGTGCAGCTGACGATGTGCATAGTTGCTGTGTTTGTCTCAGTGCATTTTTGATTTGCTACCATGGGAGATGGTACTCTTGAGTTGATGGTCCTGCTTGAGTTTGCAAAGCAGGGGTTTGATTGTGGTCAGAGTACCTGGGGTCCAATATTATGGACAGGGCAGCCAACACCAGGTGGAAACATCTAGCGACTATGGAGGGTGTGCTGGCAGAGTGACCGAAGCCCTGACTTGTTTATTCCCGGAGCAAATAGGAGACCACCAAATTTGTGGAACCTGCTGACAGCGTATGAACTGTGGTCTGGTCATATCCTGACAGCGCCGGCGTTGGTGTTTGTCCAGAACGGCTTAAGCATGGTGCTGGAGCCGGGATGGGAAGTGCAGCTGCAACAGTACAGAAATGGTTTCGTTGAGAAGATGCGAGCTGGGAGGGAGACTCGTGAGGGGCTTTTTGCCAGTGCAAAGTCTCCCCATCGCCGTACATGAGGTGCTTTTCGCCACTGCAAAGTGTCCCCATCGCCATATATGAGGCGCTTTTTGGCAGTGCAAAGTGTCCCCATCGCCGTACATGAGGGGCTTTTTGGCAGTGCAAAGTGTCCCCATCGCCATATATGAGGGGCTTTTTGGCAGTGCAAAGTGTCCCCATTGCCGTATATGAGGGGCTTTTTGGCAGTGCAAAGTGTCCCCATCGCCACATATGAGGGGCTTTTTGCCAGTGCAAAGTGTCCCCATCGCCATATGAGGGGATTTTTGCCAGTGCAAAGTGTCCCCATCGCCGTATATGAGGGGCTTTTTGGCAGTGCAAGGTGTCCCCATCCCCATATAGGAGGGGCTTTTTGGCAGTGCAAAGTGTCCCCATTGCCATATACTTAGGCCACGCAAACTGCCCACCCCCGTGGCACACTTTTGCCCGGTTCTATAGACAAAAAGAGCGGTGTAAAAAACTCCCCTTTTTTGAACGTGTTTTCGCGGCCGATGAAGTTAGGGGTTCAAAACACCCTTTCTACACTACTACTTCATGATGAATGAAAATGCTGATCTCAAAAGTATGTTTCCCATGATTGCAGCTGGGGCCAGCACCTTCCTTGACGAAAAGTACTTGTGGGATGTCCCGCAATTACATTTGTTGGTGATTTTCAATCGTGCACATGTTGTTTACTATAGTCACCGCGTATTGGACATGTCTTGTTACTTTGTATCTTTGGTATCAAGTTTATCATTGAAGCAGCTGGGGCCAGCACCTTTGCAAGCAATTTCACCTTTCCTTGGTTCTCTTTGGCAGACCGGTGCGGGTGCCAGCACCTGCTGATTCAAATGGTCTTCTCGAATCCCCCTTTGGCTCAAAGTAGCTGGTGCCAGCACCTTTCAATGCAATCGAGTCTCTGAGATGATGTTCCGGACTATGAGTGCTGGCACCAGCACCAACTCCAGTGAGCAACCTGGTTAGTACCATTCCCATATCCATTCCACCAATGTTTATCTTCATAAGGTACGTGCATCTCATTGAAGGATACGGAGTGTGCTGTGTTTTGCCACCATGTGCATCGTGTCTTTTACTTGCATCACCAGACTTTTGTAATGAAATTTTCCTACTCCGTTGTTCGGCATCTACTACGTACTGGACATTATTCAAATGGGTCTTCTTTATTACGTGATGCCCATGCTGGCGAGCCGGGGGTTCTGATGTTAGTGCACCTATTGGCACAGGTCCGCTGCAACCGTCGTACTCGTAAGACTGTACCTCAAAGTGTTGTTGCAAGTAAGCAAAATAGGAAGCCTCGTTGGTTGTCCGTTTTCACGAAACAGTTATATATGCTATGGTCTGTCCTGCACAAGGCTGCACGTCCAACTAGTAAGGTATCACGGAAAGACACACTTACAGGTCAACCTTTGACGCAGGGTGTTCGCCGTGTTTTAGCAAACTGTGGTGTTGTTACCAATCGCCCTGTACCACTAACTGCCAAGGCTACCTCGGCTGCACAACAACTGTGGTCGTCCATGTCAAACCACCAAATGGCTATGTGGTTTGATAACTGGTGGTGGAAGAGGTCTACTACTGACCCAGGGCATCCCAATCCCAGCATGAACCTGACAGTGTTTGCAATCTTGCACACTACAGACCTATGTCCCTTCCCTGGGCATCCGTCTTTGGTAACCGTGTTGGGACAGCTGGACTCAGCTGTGCATTCCACTGCTACTGCACTTCGCTCCTTGAACGATGTTACACGGGTTTCGCTTGATGCGGAGCCTGAGTTTATTTGTGTTCCCCTCGATATTAAACGGGACAACGTTAGGTCACTACAATTCCGGCCACTGTTGTTGACCGATTTGACTACCCGTGGGATCCTTGATTTGCTACACATTCTACAAGAGATCCAGGACATACAGCGGCACACCCGGCGCCCCATGCCCCTAATAATTGATATGAAAATACATTTGTATTTACTGCGTTTTTTGTACGGGGAGTCATATGTGCAGTACAATTTCCATGAGCATCTGTCCATGTTGCCTTGTATGTACGGTGCGTGGCACCCTTACAATCACACTGCCCTTGAGGTATACAAGGCCTTCTTTCCTATCTTTGCTACCTTGGGAAACTGTAATTTGCATGTGGGTACCATGGTGTACCACCACCATAAGCTGCTCCACATTGAGAAAGTGGTAGCAGCACTACTACTTGTAGGTAACTCTGTACGTGTACGTATTCAACGCAAATTGGAATGGTTGCAGCTGGTACCAGCATCTCTCGCATCGGTTCAAGTGGATACAGCTACCCGTTGGTTGCAAGGACTGCAGTCCGTGCTGTTTAGTTATGTCCCTCCGCTTTTTGCGTTAGGCGCACAGGTACGCAACTGCAACTGGTTAGGGCGACAGCCAGGCACTGGTCAGGCAGCCCACACAGTTTTGCAATGGAGCCTGTTGCTACATCTGTTTCTTACTGGCGATTGGGACGCCAAAACAGAATACGTTCGCAGTTTGAGTGTCACACTTGCAGTGTGGCAGGAGTTGATGAGTAATACCCTAGGTTGCCTCTTTGCTGAAGAGATTGGTGAGGCCCTGTTGTCCCGGCTCTCCGCCCGGGTCAAGCTCCATCCAACTGCATTATCGCAACCCGCTCTAATGGACTTGTTCCTCAGCATGCCACACCCGCGCATGGGCACCAAAACCCTTCGCGGCAAGCTACGCACTGGTCTGTGCGATCCTTTTCGAGCACGCCTCCGTCGCTTTATTGCCTGGTGTACCAGTCCCCAGCTTTTGTTTGCCCCATTTACTACAGCTAAAACCACTGCTTTTGTTGGCCTTCTACCTGAAGGACACACGTTTCCTGAGCCCATCCCTGATTCTGTTAATGAGGCTGCTCTGCGAAAGGTTTTTCGCAGGAGTGTGTTGTTATTATTATCCAACGGGTCCCCTCCGGAAGGTGTTACTGAGTACTTGGATCAATGCAATTTTAGGAGAGACCCTGCAGAGGTTGCACAGCTCACTAGCCTAATGGAACGGTTCCGCACACGGAACAGGCGCGGGAAAGGGGGGGGGAAGGGCAAGGGTAAGGGTGCCCCTGATGCTGATGATGCTGATGCACCAGATCGGTTTGTGGGGGTAGAGGATGACCACATATCCGTGTCCAGTGCTGATTCCCTTGGCTCCCTGGGGCATCTGGTAGCTGATGTGGATACCACGAGTGATGCCCCCCCCCCTTGGTTTTGCTTCAAGAGGAAGACGAATTCAGTTTGCCTCCTAGTGACGAGCAGGAGGGGGCAGTGTTCCAAGAATGACCCCCCGCCCCCCTGCCTAACTATAGGGTAGGGTTACGCTTTTCTGCATGAGTAGCTGGTGCCAGCATTCCCTCCTATTGTTCCTCCTTTCCTCGCTGCACATTGCACACGCACCGTTGTCTGTTGTCTGTCGCACTGTTTTCTGTTTGGTCTGTTTGGTCTGGATGCAATGGAATCAAAGTCTGGCACGTGTACTGACCAGTCACGGAAACATGATCATTTGAGACGGCCGTCTCGTTCCAGGGCTTTGAAACAAGTGCGCAATTTACCAGTGCCATGACAGTAGTAGCGAAGCGGATGCCGCTGTCGGGGATTAATTGACTGCAATGTGCGCTGCCCTTCGTATGGACAGAGCCACTTACACACCGCTCAATTTGCGCCATTTTCTGCTGAAACTGCTGTTCCATTACCGATTTCTGTCGATTTGCCACACCATTTCCCTTCAAATGAGATCCTTCATCATAATGTCAGATGCAACCCCTGCTGAGGGTGCTGGTGCAATGTCACCTCTACCGATGACACCGTCAACGAACGGGGGATTCCTAAGCCAGTCTCAGGATGTAACACCCTCATATATGGCGATGGGGACACTTTGCACCGGCAAAAAGCCCCTCATATATGGCGATGGGGACACTTTGCACTAGCAAAAAGCCCCTCATATACGGCGATGGGGACACTTTGCACTGCCAAAAAGCCCCTCATACGTGGTGATGGGGACACTTTGCACTGCCAAAAAGCCCCTCATATATGGCGATGGGGACACTTTGCATTGCCCAAAAACCCCTCATATATGGCGATGGGGACACTTTGCACTGCCAAAAAGCCCCTCATATATGGCGATGGAGACACTTTGCACTGCCAAAAAGCCCCTCATATACGGCGATGGGGACACCTTGCACTGCCAAAAAGCCCCTCATATATGGCGATGGGGACACTTTGCACTTCCAAAAAGCTCCTCATATACGGCGATGGGGACACTTTGCACTGCCAAAAAGCCCTTCATATATGGCGATGGAGACACCTTGCAATGGCAAAAAGCCCCTCATATATGGCGATGGGGACACCTTGCAAACGCAAAAAGCCCCTCATATATGGCGATGGGGACACTTTGCACTGCCAAAAAGCCCCTCATATATGGCGATGGGGACACTTTGCACTGCCAAAAAGCCCCTCATATATGGCGATGGGGACACTTTGCACCGGCAAAAAGCCCCTCATATATGGCGATGGGGACACTTTGCACTGGCAAAAAGCCCCTCATATACGGCGATGGGGACACTTTGCACTGCCAAAAAGCCCCTCATATATGGCGATGGGGACACTTTGCGCTGCCAAAAAGCCCCTTATATATGTCGATGGGGACACCTTGCACTGGCAAAAAGCTCCGCATATATGGCGACGGGGACACTTTGCACTGCCAAAAGGCCCCTCATATATGGCGATGGGGACACTTTCCACTGCCAAGAGGCCCCTCATATATGGCGATGGGGACACTTTGCACTACCAAAAAGCCCCTCATATATGGCGATGGGGACACTTTGCACTGCCAAAAAGCCCCTCATATACGGCGATGGGGACACTTTGCACTACCAAAAAGCCCCTCATATATGGCGATGGAACACTTTGCATTGCCCAAAAGCCCCTCATATATGGCGATGGGGACACTTTGCACTCCCAAAAAGCCCCTCATATATGGCGATGGGGACACCTTGCACTGCCAAAAAGCCCCTCATATATGGCGATGGGGACACTTTGCACTTTCAAAAATCTCCTCATATACGGCGATGGGGACACTTTGCACTGCCAAAAAGCCCTTCATATATGGTGATGGGGACACCTTGCAATGGCAAAAAGCTCCTCATATATGGCGATGGGGACACTTTGCACTGCCAAAAAGCCCCTCATATATGGCGATGGGGACACTTTGCATTGGCAAAAAGCTCCTCATATATGGCGATGGGGACCCTTTGGACTGCCAAAAAGCCCCTCATACATGGTGATGGGGACACTTTGCACTGGCAAAAAGCCCCTCATATATGGCGATGGGGTCACTTTGCATTGCCCAAAAACCCCTCATATATGGCGATGGGGACACTTTGCACTGCCAAAAAGCCCCTCATATATGGCGATGGGGACACTTTGCACTGCCAAAAATCCCCTCATATATGGCGATGGGGACACTTTGCACTGCCAAAAAGCCCCTCATATACGGCGATGGGGACACTTTGCACTGCCAAAAAGCCCCTCATATATGGCGATGGGGACACTTTGCACTTCCAAAAAGCTCCTCATATATGGCGATGGGGACACTTTGCACTGCCAAAAAGCCCTTCATATATGGCGATGGAGACACCTTGCAATGGCAAAAAGCCCCTCATATATGGCGATGGGGACACCTTGCAAACGCAAAAAGCCCCTCATATATGGCGATGGGGACACTTTGCACTGCCAAAAAGCCCCTCATATATGGCGATGGGGACACTTTGCACTGCCAAAAAGCCCCTCATATATGGCGATGGGGACACTTTGCACAGGCAAAAAGCCCCTCATATATGGCGATGGGGACACTTTGCACTGGCAAAAAGCCCCTCATATACGGCGATGGGGACACTTTGCACTGGCAAAAAGCCCCTCATATATGGCGATGGGGACACTTGGCACCGCCAAAAAGCCCCTCATATATGTCGATGGGGACACCTTGCACTGGCAAAAAGCTCCGCATATATGGCGATGGGGACACTTTGCACTGCCAAAAAGCCCCTCATATATGGCGATGGGGACACTTTGCACTGCCAAGAGGCCCCTCATATATGGCGATGGGGACACTTTGCACTACCAAAAAGCCCCTCATATATGGCGATGGGGACACTTTGCACTGCCAAAAGGCCCCTCATATACGGCGATGGGGACACTTTGCACTACCAAAAAGCCCCTCATATTTGGCGATGGAACACTTTGCATTGCCCAAAAGCCCCTCATATATGGCGATGGGGACACTTTGCACTGCCAAAAAGCCCCTCATATACGGCGATGGGGACACCTTGCACTGCCAAAAAGCCCCTCATATATGGCGATGGGGACACTTTGCACTTCCAAAAATATCCTCATATACGGCGATGGGGACACTTTGCACTGCCAAAAAGCCCTTCATATATGGCGATGGGGACACCTTGCAATGGCAAAAAGCTCCTCATATATGGCGATGGGGACACTTTGCACTGCCAAAAAGCCCCTGGGGACACTTTGCATTGGCAAAAAGCTCCTCATATATGGCGATGGGGACACTTTGCACTGCCAAAAAGCCCCTCATACGTGGTGATGGGGACACTTTGCACTGGCAAAAAGCCCCTCATATATGGCGATGGGGACACTTTGCATTGCCCAAAAGCCCCTCATATATGCCGATGGGGACACTTTGCACTGCCAAAAAGCCCCTCATATATGGCGATGGGGACACTTTGCACTGCCAAAAATCCCCTCATATATGGCGATGGGGACACTTTGCACTGCCAAAAAGCCCCTCATATATGGCGATGGGGACACTTTGCACTGCCAAAAAGCCCCTCATATATGGCGATGGGGACACTTTGCACTTCCAAAAAGCTCCTCATATACGGCGATGGGGACACTTTGCACTGCCAAAAAGCCCTTCATATATGGCGATGGGGACACCTTGCAATGGCAAAAAGCCCCTCATATATGGCGATGGGGACACCAAGCAAACGCAAAAAGCCCCTCATATATGGCGATGGGGACACTTTGCACTGCCAAAAAGCCCCTCATATACGGCGATGGGGACACTTTGCACTGCCAAAAAGCCCCTCATATATGGCGATGGGGACACTTTGCACCGGCAAAAAGCCCCTCATATATGGCGATGGGGACACTTTGCACTGGCAAAAAGCCCCTCATATACGGCGATGGGGACACTTTGCACTGCCAAAAAGCCCCTCATATATGGCGATGGGGACACTTTGCACTGGCAAAAAGCCCCTCATATATGGCGATGGGGACACTTTGCACTACCAAAAAGCCCCTCATATATGTCGATGGGGACACCTTGCACTGGCAAAAAGCCCCGCATATATGGCGATGGGGACACTTTGCACTGCCAAAAAGCCCCTCATATATGGCGATGGGGACACTTTGCATTGCCAAGAGGCCCCTCATATATGGCGGTGGGGACACTTTGCACTGCCAAAAAGCCCCTCATATATGGCGATGGGGACACTTTGCACTGCCAAAAAGCCCCTCATATACGGCGATGGGGACACTTTGCACTGCCAAAAAGCCCCTCATATATGGCGATGGAACACTTTGCATTGCCCAAAAGCCCCTCATATATGGCGATGGGGACACTTTGCACTGCCAAAAAGCCCCTCATATATGGCGATGGGGACACTTTGCACTGCCAAAAAGCCCCTCATATATGGCGACGGGGACACTTTGCACTGCCAAAAAGCCCCTCATATATGGCGATGGGGGCTTTTTGGCAGTGCAAAGTGTCCCCATCGCCATATATGAGGGGCTTTTTGCGTTTGCAAGGTGTCCCCATCGCCATATATAAGGGGCTTTTTGCCATTGCAAGGTGTCCGCATCGCCATATATGAAGGGCTTTTTGGCAGTGCAAAGTGTCCCCATCGCCGTATATGAGGAGCTTTTTGGAAGTGCAAAGTGTCCCCATCGCCATATATGAGGGGCTTTTTGGCAATGCAAGGTGTCCCCATCGCCGTATATGAGGGGCTTTTTGGCAGTGCAAAGTGTCCCCATCGCCATATATGAGGGGATTATTGGCAGTGCAAAGTGTCCCCATCGACATATATGAGGGGCTTTTTGGCAGTGCAAAGTGTCCCCATCGCCATATATGAGGGGCTTTTGGGCAATACAAAGTGTTCCATCGCCATATATGAGGGGCTTTTTGGTAGTGCAAAGTGTCCCCATCGCCGTATATGAGGGGCTTTTTGCCAGTGCAAATTGTCCCCATCGCCATATATGAGGGGCCTTTTGGCAGTGCAAGGTGTCCCCATCGCCGTATATGAGGGGCTTTTTGGTAGTGCAAAGTGTCCCCATCGCCATATATGAGGAGCCTTTTGCCATTGCAAGGTGTCCCCATCGCCATATATGAAGGGCTTTTTGGCAGTGCAAAGTGTCCCCATCGCCATATATGAGGGGCTTTTTGGCAGTGCAAAGTGTCCCCATCGCCATATATGAGGGGCTTTTGGGCAATGCAAAGTGTTCCATCGCCATATATGAGGGGCTTTTTGGTAGTGCAAAGTGTCCCCATCGCCGTATATGAGGGGCTTTTTGGCAGTGCAAAGTGTCCCCATCGCCATATATGAGGGGCTTTTTGGCCGTGCAAAGTGTCCCCATCGCCATATATGCGGAGCTTTTTGGCAGTGCAAGGTGTCCCCATCGCCATATATGAGGGGCTTTTTGGCAGTCCAAAGGGTCCCCATCGCCATATATGAGGGGCTTTTTGGCAGTGCAAAGTGTATCGCCATATATGAGGGGCTTTTTGGCAGTGCAAAGTGTCCCCATCGCCGTATATGAGGGGCTTTTTGCCAGTGCAAAGTGTCCCCATCGCCATATATGAGGGGCTTTTTGGCAGTGCAAAGTGTCCCCATCGCCATATATGAGGGGCTTTTTGCCAATGCAAAGTGTCCCCATCGCCATGTATGAGGGGCTTTTTGGCAATGCAAAGTGTCTCCATCGCCATATATGAGGAGCTTTTTGCCATTGCAAGGTGTCCCCATCGCCGTATATGAGGAGCTTTTTGGAAGTGCAAAGTGTTGCCATCGCCATATATGAGGGGTTTTTTGGCAGTGCAAGGTGTCCCCATCGCCGTATATGAGGGGATTTTTGGCAGTGCAAAGTGTCCCCATCGCCATATATGAGGGAAGTTTTGGCAGTGCAAAGTGTCCCCATCGCCATATTTGAGGGGCTTTTTGGCAGTGCAAAGTGTCCCCATCGCCATATATGAGGGGCTTTTGGGCAATGCAAAGTGTTCCATCGCCATATATGAGGGGCTTTTTGGTAGTGCAAAGTGTCCCCATTGCCGTATATGAGGGGTCTTTTGCTAGTGCAAAGTGTCCCCATCGCCATATATGAGGGGCCTTTTGGCAGTGCAAAGTGTCCCCATCGCCATATATGAGGGGCTTTTTGGCAGTGCAAAGTGTCCCCATCGCCATATATGCGGAGCTTTTTGCCAGTGCAAGGTGTCCCCATCGCCATATATGAGGGGCTTTTTGGCAGTCCAAAGGGTCCCCATCGCCATATATGAGGGGCTTTTTGGCAGTGCAAAGTGTCCCCATCGCCGTATATGAGCGGCTTTTTGCCAGTGCAAAGTGTCCCCATCGCCATATATGAGGGGCTTTTTGCCAATGCAAAGTGTCCCCATCGCCATGTATGAGGGGCTTTTTGGCAGTGCAAAGTGTCCCCATCGCCATGTATGAGGAGCTTTTTGCCATTGCAAGGTGTCCCCATCGCCATATATGAAGGGCTTTTTGGCAGTGCAAAGTGTCCCCATCGCCGTATATGAGGAGCTTTTTGGAAGTGCAAAGTGTCCCCATCGCCATATATGAGGGGCTTTTTGGCAGTGCAAGGTGTCCCCATCGCCGTATATGAGGGGCTTTTTGGCAGTGCAAAGTGTCCCCATCGCCATATATGAGGGGCTTTTTGCGTTTGCAAGGTGTCCCCATCGCCATATATAAGGGGCTTTTTGCCATTGCAAGGTGTCCCCATCGCCATATATGAAGGGCTTTTTGGCAGTGCAAAGTGTCCCCATCGCCGTATATGAGGAGCTTTTTGGAGGTGCAAAGTGTCCCCATCGCCATATATGAGGGGCTTTTTGGCAATGCAAGGTGTCCCCATCGCCGTATATGAGGGGCTTTTTGGCAGTGCAAAGTGTCCCCATCGCCATATATGAGGGGATTATTGGCAGTGCAAAGTGTCCCCATCGCCATATATGAGGGGCTTTTTGGCAGTGCAAAGTGTCCCCATCGCCATATATGAGGGGCTTTTGGGCAATACAAAGTGTTCCATCGCCATATATGAGGGGCTTTTTGGTAGTGCAAAGTGTCCCCATCGCCGTATATGAGGGGCTTTTTGCCAGTGCAAATTGTCCCCATCGCCTTATATGAGGGGCCTTTTGGCAGTGCAAGGTGTCCCCATCGCCGTATATGAGGGGCTTTTTGGCAGTGCAAAGTGTCCCCATCGCCATATATGAGGAGCTTTTTGCCATTGCAAGGAGTCCCCATCGCCATATATGAAGGGCTTTTTGGCAGTGCAAAGTGTCCCCATCGCCATATATGAGGGGCTTTTTGGCAGTGCAAAGTGTCCCCATCGCCATATATGAGGGGCTTTTGGGCAATGCAAAGTGTTCCATCGCCGTATATGAGGGGCTTTTTGGCAATGCAAAGTGTCCCCATCGCCATATATGAGGGGCCTTTTGGCAGTGCAAAGTGTCCCCATCGCCATATATGAGGGGCTTTTTGGCAGTGCAAAGTGTCCCCATCGCCATATATGCGGAGCTTTTTGCCAGTGCAAGGTGTCCCCATCGCCATATATGAGGGGCTTTTTGGCAGTCCAAAGGGTCCCCATCGCCATATATGAGGGGCTTTTTGGCAGTGCAAAGTGTCCCCATCGCCATATATGAGGGGCTTTTTGGCAGTGCAAAGTGTCCCCATCGCCGTATATGAGGGGCTTTTTGCCAGTGCAAAGTGTCCCCATCGCCATATATGAGGGGCTTTTTGGCAGTGCAAAGTGTCCCCATCGCCATATATGAGGGGCTTTTTGCCAATGCAAAGTGTCCCCATCGCCATGTATGAGGGGCTTTTTGGCAATGCAAAGTGTCCCCATCGCCATATATGAGGAGCTTTTTGCCATTGCAAGGTGTCCCCATCGCCGTATATGAGGAGCTTTTTGGAAGTGCAAAGTGTCCCCATCGCCATATATGAGGGGTTTTTTGGCAGTGCAAGGTGTCCCCATCGCCGTATATGAGGGGCTTTTTGGCAGTGCAAAGTGTCCCCATCGCCATATATGAGGGAAGTTTTGGCAGTGCAAAGTGTCCCCATCGCCATATATGAGGGGCTTTTTGGCAGTGCAAAGTGTCCCCATCGCCATATATGAGGGGCTTTTGGGCAATGCAAAGTGTTCCATCGCCATATATGAGGGGCTTTTTGGTAGTGCAAAGTGTCCCCATCGCCGTATATGAGGGGTCTTTTGCTAGTGCAAAGTGTCCCCATCGCCATATATGAGGGGCCTTTTGGCAGTGCAAAGTGTCCCCATCGCCATATATGAGGGGCTTTTTGGCAGTGCAAAGTGTCCCCATCGCCATATATGCGGAGCTTTTTGCCAGTGCAAGGTGTCCCCATCGCCATATATGAGGGGCTTTTTGGCAGTCCAAAGGGTCCCCATCGCCATATATGAGGGGCTTTTTGGCAGTGCAAAGTGTCCCCATCGCCATATATGAGGGGCTTTTTGGCAGTGCAAAGTGTCCCCATCGCCGTATGTGAGGGGCTTTTTGCCAGTGCAAAGTGTCCCCATCGCCATATATGAGGGGCTTTTTGGCAGTGCAAGGTGTCCCCATCGCCATATATGAGGGGCTTTTTGCCAATGCAAAGTGTCCCCATCGCCATGTATGAGGGGCTTTTTGGCAGTGCAAAGTGTCCCCATCGCCATGTATGAGGAGCTTTTTGCCATTGCAAGGTGTCCCCATCGCCACATATGAAGGGCTTTTTGGCAGTGCAAAGTGTCCCCATCGCCGTATATGAGGAGCTTTTTGGAAGTGCAAAGTGTCCCCATCGCCATATATGAGGGGCTTTTTGGCAGGGCAAGGTGTCCCCATCGCCGTACATGAGGGGCTTTTTGGCAGACCAAAGTGTCCCCATCGCCATATATGAGGGGATTTTTGGCAGTCCAAAGTGTCCCCATCGCCATATTTGAGGGGCTTTTTGGCAGTGCAAAGTGTCCCCATCGCCATATATGAGGGGCTTTTGGGCAATGCAAAGTGTCCCCATGGCCATATACGAGGAGCTTTTTGCCATTGCAAGGTGTCCCCATCGCCATATATGAGGGGCTTGTTGGCAGTGCAAAGTGTCCCCATCGCCGTATATGATGGGCTTTTTGGCAGTGCAAAGTGTCCCCATCGCCATATATGAGGGGCTTTTTGGCAGTGCAAAGTGTCCCCATCGCCATATATGAGGGGCTTTTTGGCAGTGCAAAGTGTCCCCATCGCCATATATGAGGGGCTTTTTGGCAGTGCAAGGTGTCCCCATCGCCATATATGAGGGGCTTTTTGCCAGTGCAAAGTGTCCCCATCGCCATATATGAGGGGCTTTTTGGCAGTGCAAGGTGTCCCCATCGCCATATATGAGGGGCTTTTTGCCAATGCAAAGTGTCCCCATCGCCATGTATGAGGGGCTTTTTGGCAGTGCAAAGTGTCCCCATCGCCATGTATGAGGAGCTTTTTGCCATTGCAAGGTGTCCCCATCGCCACATATGAAGGGCTTTTTGGCAGTGCAAAGTGTCCCCATCGCCGTATATGAGGAGCTTTTTGGAAGTGCAAAGTGTCCCCATCGCCATATATGAGGGGCTTTTTGGCAGGGCAAGGTGTCCCCATCGCCGTACATGAGGGGCTTTTTGGCAGACCAAAGTGTCCCCATCGCCATATATGAGGGGATTTTTGGCAGTCCAAAGTGTCCCCATCGCCATATTTGAGGGGCTTTTTGGCAGTGCAAAGTGTCCCCATCGCCATATATGAGGGGCTTTTGGGCAATGCAAAGTGTCCCCATGGCCATATACGAGGAGCTTTTTGCCATTGCAAGGTGTCCCCATCGCCATATATGAGGGGCTTTTTGGCAGTGCAAAGTGTCCCCATCGCCGTATATGATGGGCTTTTTGGCAGTGCAAAGTGTCCCCATCGCCATATATGAGGGGCTTTTTGGCAGTGCAAAGTGTCCCCATCGCCATATATGAGGGGCTTTTTGGCAGTGCAAAGTGTCCCCATCGCCATATATGAGGGGCTTTTTGGCAGTGCAAAGTGTCCCCATCGCCATATATGAGGGGCTTTTTGGCAGTGCAAAGTGTTTCCATCGCCATGTATGAGGAGCTTTTTGCCATTGCAAGGTGTCCCCATCGCCATATATGAAGGGCTTTTTGGCAGTGCAAAGTGTCCCCATCGCCGTATATGAGGGGCTTTTTGCCATTGCAAGGAGTCCCCATCGCCATATATGAAGGGCTTTTTGGCAGTGCAAAGTGTCCCCATCGCCATATATGAGGGGCTTTTTGGCAGTGCAAAGTGTCCCCATCGCCACATATGAAGGGCTTTTTGGCAGTGCAAAGTGTCCCCATCGCCGTATATGAGGAGCTTTTTGGAAGTGCAAAGTGTCCCCATCGCCATATATGAGGGGCTTTTTGGCAGGGCAAGGTGTCCCCATCGCCGTACATGAGGGGCTTTTTGGCAGACCAAAGTGTCCCCATCGCCATATATGAGGGGATTTTTGGCAGTCCAAAGTGTCCCCATCGCCATATTTGAGGGGCTTTTTGGCAGTGCAAAGTGTCCCCATCGCCATATATGAGGGGCTTTTGGGCAATGCAAAGTGTCCCCATGGCCATATACGAGGAGCTTTTTGCCATTGCAAGGTGTCCCCATCGCCATATATGAGGGGCTTGTTGGCAGTGCAAAGTGTCCCCATCGCCGTATATGATGGGCTTTTTGGCAGTGCAAAGTGTCCCCATCGCCATATATGAGGGGCTTTTTGGCAGTGCAAAGTGTCCCCATCGCCATATATGAGGGGCTTTTTGGCAGTGCAAAGTGTCCCCATCGCCATATATGAGGGGCTTTTTGGCAGTGCAAGGTGTCCCCATCGCCATATATGAGGGGCTTTTTGCCAGTGCAAAGTGTCCCCATCGCCATATATGAGGGGCTTTTTGGCAGTGCAAGGTGTCCCCATCGCCATATATGAGGGGCTTTTTGCCAATGCAAAGTGTCCCCATCGCCATGTATGAGGGGCTTTTTGGCAGTGCAAAGTGTCCCCATCGCCATGTATGAGGAGCTTTTTGCCATTGCAAGGTGTCCCCATCGCCACATATGAAGGGCTTTTTGGCAGTGCAAAGTGTCCCCATCGCCGTATATGAGGAGCTTTTTGGAAGTGCAAAGTGTCCCCATCGCCATATATGAGGGGCTTTTTGGCAGGGCAAGGTGTCCCCATCGCCGTACATGAGGGGCTTTTTGGCAGACCAAAGTGTCCCCATCGCCATATATGAGGGGATTTTTGGCAGTCCAAAGTGTCCCCATCGCCATATTTGAGGGGCTTTTTGGCAGTGCAAAGTGTCCCCATCGCCATATATGAGGGGCTTTTGGGCAATGCAAAGTGTCCCCATGGCCATATACGAGGAGCTTTTTGCCATTGCAAGGTGTCCCCATCGCCATATATGAGGGGCTTTTTGGCAGTGCAAAGTGTCCCCATCGCCGTATATGATGGGCTTTTTGGCAGTGCAAAGTGTCCCCATCGCCATATATGAGGGGCTTTTTGGCAGTGCAAAGTGTCCCCATCGCCATATATGAGGGGCTTTTTGGCAGTGCAAAGTGTCCCCATCGCCATATATGAGGGGCTTTTTGGCAGTGCAAAGTGTCCCCATCGCCATATATGAGGGGCTTTTTGGCAGTGCAAAGTGTTTCCATCGCCATGTATGAGGAGCTTTTTGCCATTGCAAGGTGTCCCCATCGCCATATATGAAGGGCTTTTTGGCAGTGCAAAGTGTCCCCATCGCCGTATATGAGGGGCTTTTTGCCATTGCAAGGAGTCCCCATCGCCATATATGAAGGGCTTTTTGGCAGTGCAAAGTGTCCCCATCGCCATATATGAGGGGCTTTTTGGCAGTGCAAAGTGTCCCCATCGCCATATATGAGGGGCTTTTTGGCAGTGCAAAGTGTCCCCATCGCCATGTATGAGGGGCTTTTTGGCAGTGCAAAGTGTTTCCATCGCCATGTATGAGGAGCTTTTTGCCATTGCAAGGTGTCCCCATCGCCATATATGAAGGGCTTTTTGGCAGTGCAAAGTGTCCCCATCGCCATATATGAGGAGCTTTTTGCCATTGCAAGGAGTCCCCATCGCCATATATGAAGGGCTTTTTGGCAGTGCAAAGTGTCCCCATCGCCATATATGAGGGGCTTTTTGGCAGTGCAAAGTGTCCCCATCGCCATATATGAGGGGCTTTTGGGCAATGCAAAGTGTTCCATCGCCGTATATGAGGGGCTTTTTGGCAATGCAAAGTGTCCCCATCGCCATATATGAGGGGCCTTTTGGCAGTGCAAAGTGTCCCCATCGCCATATATGAGGGGCTTTTTGGCAGTGCAAAGTGTCCCCATCGCCATATATGCGGAGCTTTTTGCCAGTGCAAGGTGTCCCCATCGCCATATATGAGGGGCTTTTTGGCAGTCCAAAGGGTCCCCATCGCCATATATGAGGGGCTTTTTGGCAGTGCAAAGTGTCCCCATCGCCATATATGAGGGGCTTTTTGGCAGTGCAAAGTGTCCCCATCGCCGTATATGAGGGGCTTTTTGCCAGTGCAAAGTGTCCCCATCGCCATATATGAGGGGCTTTTGGGCAATGCAAAGTGTCCCCATGGCCATATACGAGGAGCTTTTTGCCATTGCAAGGTGTCCCCATCGCCATATATGAGGGGCTTTTTGGCAGTGCAAAGTGTCCCCATCGCCGTATATGATGGGCTTTTTGGCAGTGCAAAGTGTCCCCATCGCCATATATGAGGGGCTTTTTGGCAGTGCAAAGTGTCCCCATCGCCATATATGAGGGGCTTTTTGGCAGTGCAAAGTGTCCCCATTGCCATATATGAGGGGCTTTTTGGCAGTGCAAAGTGTCCCCATCGCCATGTATGAGGGGCTTTTTGGCAGTGCAAAGTGTTTCCATCGCCATGTATGAGGAGCTTTTTGCCATTGCAAGGTGTCCCCATCGCCATATATGAAGGGCTTTTTGGCAGTGCAAAGTGTCCCCATCGCCGTATATGAGGGGCTTTTTGCCATTGCAAGGAGTCCCCATCGCCATATATGAAGGGCTTTTTGGCAGTGCAAAGTGTCCCCATCGCCATATATGAGGGGCTTTTTGGCAGTGCAAAGTGTCCCCATCGCCATATATGAGGGGCTTTTTGGCAGTGCAAAGTGTCCCCATCGCCATGTATGAGGGGCTTTTTGGCAGTGCAAAGTGTTTCCATCGCCATGTATGAGGAGCTTTTTGCCATTGCAAGGTGTCCCCATCGCCATATATGAAGGGCTTTTTGGCAGTGCAAAGTGTCCCCATCGCCATATATGAGGAGCTTTTTGCCATTGCAAGGAGTCCCCATCGCCATATATGAAGGGCTTTTTGGCAGTGCAAAGTGTCCCCATCGCCATATATGAGGGGCTTTTTGGCAGTGCAAAGTGTCCCCATCGCCATATATGAGGGGCTTTTGGGCAATGCAAAGTGTTCCATCGCCGTATATGAGGGGCTTTTTGGCAATGCAAAGTGTCCCCATCGCCATATATGAGGGGCCTTTTGGCAGTGCAAAGTGTCCCCATCGCCATATATGAGGGGCTTTTTGGCAGTGCAAAGTGTCCCCATCGCCATATATGCGGAGCTTTTTGCCAGTGCAAGGTGTCCCCATCGCCATATATGAGGGGCTTTTTGGCAGTCCAAAGGGTCCCCATCGCCATATATGAGGGGCTTTTTGGCAGTGCAAAGTGTCCCCATCGCCATATATGAGGGGCTTTTTGGCAGTGCAAAGTGTCCCCATCGCCGTATATGAGGGGCTTTTTGCCAGTGCAAAGTGTCCCCATCGCCATATATGAGGGGCTTTTTGGCAGTGCAAAGTGTCCCCATCGCCATATATGAGGGGCTTTTTGCCAATGCAAAGTGTCCCCATCGCCATGTATGAGGGGCTTTTTGGCAATGCAAAGTGTCCCCATCGCCATATATGAGGAGCTTTTTGCCATTGCAAGGTGTCCCCATCGCCGTATATGAGGAGCTTTTTGGAAGTGCAAAGTGTCCCCATCGCCATATATGAGGGGTTTTTTGGCAGTGCAAGGTGTCCCCATCGCCGTATATGAGGGGCTTTTTGGCAGTGCAAAGTGTCCCCATCGCCATATATGAGGGAAGTTTTGGCAGTGCAAAGTGTCCCCATCGCCATATATGAGGGGCTTTTTGGCAGTGCAAAGTGTCCCCATCGCCATATATGAGGGGCTTTTGGGCAATGCAAAGTGTTCCATCGCCATATATGAGGGGCTTTTTGGTAGTGCAAAGTGTCCCCATCGCCGTATATGAGGGGTCTTTTGCTAGTGCAAAGTGTCCCCATCGCCATATATGAGGGGCCTTTTGGCAGTGCAAAGTGTCCCCATCGCCATATATGAGGGGCTTTTTGGCAGTGCAAAGTGTCCCCATCGCCATATATGCGGAGCTTTTTGCCAGTGCAAGGTGTCCCCATCGCCATATATGAGGGGCTTTTTGGCAGTCCAAAGGGTCCCCATCGCCATATATGAGGGGCTTTTTGGCAGTGCAAAGTGTCCCCATCGCCATATATGAGGGGCTTTTTGGCAGTGCAAAGTGTCCCCATCGCCGTATGTGAGGGGCTTTTTGCCAGTGCAAAGTGTCCCCATCGCCATATATGAGGGGCTTTTTGGCAGTGCAAGGTGTCCCCATCGCCATATATGAGGGGCTTTTTGCCAATGCAAAGTGTCCCCATCGCCATGTATGAGGGGCTTTTTGGCAGTGCAAAGTGTCCCCATCGCCATGTATGAGGAGCTTTTTGCCATTGCAAGGTGTCCCCATCGCCACATATGAAGGGCTTTTTGGCAGTGCAAAGTGTCCCCATCGCCGTATATGAGGAGCTTTTTGGAAGTGCAAAGTGTCCCCATCGCCATATATGAGGGGCTTTTTGGCAGGGCAAGGTGTCCCCATCGCCGTATATGAGGGGCTTTTTGGCAGACCAAAGTGTCCCCATCGCCATATATGAGGGGATTTTTGGCAGTCCAAAGTGTCCCCATCGCCATATTTGAGGGGCTTTTTGGCAGTGCAAAGTGTCCCCATCGCCATATATGAGGGGCTTTTGGGCAATGCAAAGTGTCCCCATGGCCATATACGAGGAGCTTTTTGCCATTGCAAGGTGTCCCCATCGCCATATATGAGGGGCTTTTTGGCAGTGCAAAGTGTCCCCATCGCCGTATATGATGGGCTTTTTGGCAGTGCAAAGTGTCCCCATCGCCATATATGAGGGGCTTTTTGGCAGTGCAAAGTGTCCCCATCGCCATATATGAGGGGCTTTTTGGCAGTGCAAAGTGTCCCCATCGCCATATATGAGGGGCTTTTTGGCAGTGCAAAGTGTCCCCATCGCCATGTATGAGGGGCTTTTTGGCAGTGCAAAGTGTTTCCATCGCCATGTATGAGGAGCTTTTTGCCATTGCAAGGTGTCCCCATCGCCATATATGAAGGGCTTTTTGGCAGTGCAAAGTGTCCCCATCGCCGTATATGAGGAGCTTTTTGGAAGTGCAAAGTGTCCCCATCGCCATATATGAGGGGCTTTTTGGCAGTGCAAGGTGTCCCCATCGCCGTATATGAGGGGCTTTTTGGCAGTCCAAAGTGTCCCCATCGCCATATATGAGGGGATATTTGGCAGTCCAAAGTGTCCCCATCGCCATATTTGAGGGGCTTTTTGGCAGTGCAAAGTGTCCCCATCGCCATATATGAGGGGCTTTTGGGCAATGCAAAGTGTCCCCATGGCCATATACGAGGAGCTTTTTGCCATTGCAAGGTGTCCCCATCGCCATGTATGAGGGGCTTTTTGGCAGTGCAAAGTGTCCCCATCGCCGTATATGAGGGGCTTTTTGGCAGTGCAAAGTGTCCCCATCGCCATATATGAGGGGCTTTTTGGCATTGCAAAGTGTCCCCATCGCCATATATGAGGGGCTTTTTGGCAGTGCAAAGTGTCCCCATCGCCATATATGAGGGGCTTTTTGGCAGTGCAAAGTGTCCCCATCGCCATATATGAGGGGCTTTTTGCCAATGCAAAGTGTCCCCATCGCCATGTATGAGGGGCTTTTTGGCAGTGCAAAGTGTCCCCATCGCCGTATATGAGGAGCTTTTTGGAAGTGCAAAGTGTCCCCATCGCCATATATGAGGGGCTTTTTGGCAGTGCAAGGTGTCCCCATCGCCGTATATGAGGGGCTTTTTGGCAGTCCAAAGTGTCCCCATCGCCATATATGAGGGGATTTTTGGCAGTGCAAAGTGTCCCCATCGCCATATATGAGGGGCTTTTGGGCAATGCAAAGTGTCCCCATGGCCATAAACGAGGAGCTTTTTGCCATTGCAAGGTGTGCCCATTGCCATATATGAGGGGCTTTTTGGCAGTGCAAAGTGTCCCCATCGCCGTATATGAGGAGCTTTTTGGAAGTGCAAAGTGTCTTCATCGCCATATATGAGGAGCTTTTTGCCATTGCAAGGTGTTCCCACCGCCATATATGAAGGGCTTTTTGGCAGTGCAAAGTGTCCCCATCGCCGTATATGAGGAGCTTTTTGGAAGTGCAAAGTGTCCCCATCGCCATATATGAGGGGCTTTTTGGCAGTGCAAGGTGTCCCCATCGCCGTATATGAGGGGCTTTTTGGCAGTCCAAAGTGTCCCCATCGCCATATATGAGGGGATTTTTGGCAGTGCAAAGTGTCCCCATCGCCATATATGAGGGGCTTTTGGGCAATGCAAAGTGTCCCCATGGCCATAAACGAGGAGCTTTTTGCCATTGCAAGGTGTGCCCATTGCCATATATGAGGGGCTTTTTGGCAGTGCAAAGTGTCCCCATCGCCGTATATGAGGAGCTTTTTGGAAGTGCAAAGTGTCCCCATCGCCATATATGAGGGGCTTCTTGGCAGTGCAAAGTGTCCCCATCGCCATATATGAGGGGCTTTTTGGCAGTGCAAACTGTCCCCATCGCCATATATGAGGGCCTTTTGGGCAATGCAAAGTGTTCCATCGCCATATATGAGGGGCTTTTTGGTAGTGCAAAGTGTCCCCATCACCGTATATGAGAGGCTTTTTGCCAGTGCAAAGTGTCCCCATCGCCATATATGAGGGGCTTTTTGGCAGTGCAAAGTGTCCCCATCGCCATATATGAGGGGCCTCTTGGCAGTGCAAAGTGTCCCCATCGCCATATATGAGGGGCTTTTTGGCAGTGCAAAGTGTCCCCATCGCCATATATGCGGAGCTTTTTGCAAGTGCAAGGTGTCCCCATCGACATATATGGGGGGCTTTTTGGCAGTGCCAAGTGTCCCCATCGCCATATATGAGGGGCTTTTTGGCAGTGCAAAGTGTCCCCATCGCCATATATGAGGGGCTTTTTGGCAGTGCAAAGTGTCCCCATCGCCGTATATGAGGGGCTTTTTGCCAGTGCAAAGTGTCCAATCGCCATATATGAGGGGCTTTTTGGAAGTGCAAAGTGTCCCCATCGCCATATATGAGGGGCTTTTTGGCAGTGCAAAGTGTCCCCATCGCCTTATATGAGTGGCCTCTTGGCAGTGCAAAGTGTCCCCATCGCCATATATGAGGGGCTTTTTGCCAGTGCAAGGTGTCCCCATCGCCATATATGAGGGGCTTTTTGGCAGTGCAAAGTGTCCCCATCGCCATATATGAGGGGGGTTTTGGCAGTGCAAACTGTCCCCATCGCCATATATGAGGGGCTTTTTGGCAGTGCAAAGTGTCCCCATCGCCATATATGAGGGGCTTTTGGGCAATGCAAAGTGTCCCCATGGCCATATACGAGGAGCTTTTTGCCATTGCAAGGTGTCCCCATCGCCATATATGAGGGGCTTTTTGGCAGTGCAAAGTGTCCCCATCGCCGTATATGAGGGGCTTTTTGGCAGTGCAAAGTGTCCCCATCGCCATATATGAGGGGCTTTTTGGCAGTGCAAAGTGTCCCCATCGCCATATATGAGGGGCTTTTTGGCAGTGCAAACTGTCCCCATCGCCATATATGAGGGGCTTTTGGGCAATGCAAAGTGTTCCATCGCCATATATGAGGGGCTTTTTGGTAGTGCAAAGTGTCCCCATCGCCGTATATGAGGGGCTTTTTGCCAGTGCAAAGTGTGCCCATCGCCATATATGAGGGGCTTTTTGCCAGTGCAAACTGTCCCCATCGCCATATATGAGGGGCTTTTTGGCAGTGCAAAGTGTCCCCATCACCATATATGAGGGGCTTTTTGGCAGTGCAAAGTGTCCCCATCGCCATATATGAGGGGCTTCTTGGCAGTGCAAAGTGTCCCCATCGCCGTATATGAGGGGCTTTTTGCCAGTGCAAAGAGTCCCCATCGCCATATATGAGGGGCTTTTTGCCGGTGCAAAGTGTCCCCATCGCCATATATGAGGGGCTTTTTGGCAGTGCAAAGTGTCCCCATCGCCATATATGAGGGGCTTTTTGCCAGTGCAAAGTGTCCCCATCGCCATATATGAGGGGCTTTTTGGCAGTGCAAAGTGTCCCCATCGCCATATATGAGGGGCCTCGTGGCACTGCAAAGTGTCCCCATCGCCATATATGAGGGGCTTTTTGGCAGTGCAAAGTGTCCCCATCGCCATATATGCGGAGCTTTTTGCCAGTGCAAGGTGTCCCCATCGCCATATATGAGGGGCTTTTTGGTAGTGCAAAGTGTCCCCATCGCCATATATGAGGGGCTTTTTGGCAGTGCAAAGTGTCCCCATCGCCATATATGAGGGGCTTTTGGGCAATGCAAAGTGTTCCATCGCCATATCTGAGGGGCTTTTTGGTAGTGCAAAGTGTCCCCATCACCGTATATGAGGGGCTTTTTGGCAGTGCAAAGTGTCCCCATCGCCATATCTGAGGGGCTTTTTGGCAGTGCAAAGTGTCCCCATCGCCATATATGAGGGGCTTCTTGGCAGTGCAAAGTGTCCCCATCGCCGTATATGAGGGGCTTTTTGCCAGTGCAAAGAGTCCCCATCGCCATATATGAGGGGCTTTTTGCCGGTGCAAAGTGTCCCCATCGCCATATATGAGGGGCTTTTTGGCAGTGCAAAGTGTCCCCATCGCCATATATGAGGGGCTTTTTGCCAGTGCAAAGTGTCCCCATCGCCATATATGAGGGGCTTTTTGGCAGTGCAAAGTGTCCCCATCGCCATATATGAGGGGCCTCGTGGCACTGCAAAGTGTCCCCATCGCCATATATGAGGGGCTTTTTGGCAGTGCAAAGTGTCCCCATCGCCATATATGCGGAGCTTTTTGCCAGTGCAAGGTGTCCCCATCGCCATATATGAGGGGCTTTTTGGTAGTGCAAAGTGTCCCCATCGCCATATATGAGGGGCTTTTTGGCAGTGCAAAATGTCCCCATCGCCATATATGAGGGGCTTTTGGGCAATGCAAAGTGTTCCATCGCCATATCTGAGGGGCTTTTTGGTAGTGCAAAGTGTCCCCATCACCGTATATGAGGGGCTTTTTGGCAGTGCAAAGTGTCCCCATCGCCTTATATGAGTGGCCTCTTGGCAGTGCAAAGTGTCCCCATCGCCATATATGAGGGGCTTTTTGGCAGTGCAAAGTGTCCCCATCGCCATATATGCGGAGCTTTTTGCAAGTGCAAGGTGTCCCCATCGACATATATGGGGGGCTTTTTGGCAGTGCCAAGTGTCCCCATCGCCATATATGAGGGGCTTTTTGGCAGTGCAAAGTGTCCCCATCGCCATATATGAGGGGCTTTTTGGCAGTGCAAAGTGTCCCCATCGCCGTATATGAGGGGCTTTTTGCCAGTGCAAAGTGTCCCCATCGCCATATATGAGGGGCTCTTTGGCAGCGCAAAGTGTCCCCATCGCCATATATGAGGGGCTTTTTGGCAGTGCAAAGTGTCCCCATCGCCATATATGAGGGGCTTTTTGGCAGTGCAAAGTGTCCCCATCGCCATATATGAGGGGCTTTTTGGAAGTGCAAAGTGTCCCCATCGCCATATATGAGGGGCCTCTTGGCAGTGCAAGGTGTCCCCATCGCCATATATGAGGGGTTTTTTGGCAGTGCCAAGTGTCCCCATCGCCATATATGCGGGGCTTTTTGGCAGTGCAAAGTGTCCCCATCGCCATATATGAGGGGGGTTTGGCAGTGCAAAGTGTCCCCATCGCCATATATGAGGGGCTTTTTGGCAGTGCAAGGTGTCCCCATCGCCATATATGAGGGGCTTTTGGGCAATGCAAAGTGTTCCATCGCCATATATGAGGGGCTTTTTGGTAGTGCAAAGTGTCCCCATCGCCGTATATGAGGGGCTTTTTGCCAGTGCAAAGTGTCCCCATCGCCATATATGAGGGGCTTTTTGCCAGTGCAAACTGTCCCCATCGCCATATATGAGGGGCTTTTTGGCAGTGCAAAGTGTCCCCATCGCCATATATGAGGGGCTTTTTGGCAGTGCAAAGTGTCCCCATCGCCATATATGAGGGGCTTTTTGGCAGTGCAAAGTGTCCCCATTGCCGTATATGAGGGGCTTTTTGCCAGTGCAAAGTGTCCCCATCGCCATATATGAGGGGCTCTTTGGCAGCGCAAAGTGTCCCCATCGCCATATATGAGGGGCTTTTTGGTAGTGCAAAGTGTCCCCATCGCCATATATGAGGGGCTTTTTGCCAGTGCAAAGTGTCCCCATCGCCATATATGAGGGGCTTTTTGGCAGTGCAAAGTGTCCCCATCGCCATATATGAGGGGCCTCTTGGCACTGCAAAGTGTCCCCATCGCCATATATGAGGGGCTTTTTGGCAGTGCAAAGTGTCCCCATCGCCATATATGAGGGGCTTTTTGGCAGTGCAAAGTGTCCCCATCGCCATATATGAGGGGGGTTTGCCAGTGCAAAGTGTCCCCATCGCCATATATGAGGGGCTCTTTGGCAGCGCAAAGTGTCCCCATCGCCATATATGAGGGGCTTTTTGGCAGTGCAAAGTGTCCCCATCGCCATATATGAGGGGCTTTTTGGCAGTGCAAAGTGTCCCCATCGCCATATATGAGGGGCTTTTTGGAAGTGCAAAGTGTCCCCATCGCCATATATGAGGGGCCTCTTGGCAGTGCAAGGTGTCCCCATCGCCATATATGAGGGGTTTTTTGGCAGTGCCAAGTGTCCCCATCGCCATATATGCGGGGCTTTTTGGCAGTGCAAAGTGTCCCCATCGCCATATATGAGGGGGGTTTGGCAGTGCAAAGTGTCCCCATCGCCATATATGAGGGGCTTTTTGGCAGTGCAAGGTGTCCCCATCGCCATATATGAGGGGCTTTTGGGCAATGCAAAGTGTTCCATCGCCATATATGAGGGGCTTTTTGGTAGTGCAAAGTGTCCCCATCGCCGTATATGAGGGGCTTTTTGCCAGTGCAAAGTGTCCCCATCGCCATATATGAGGGGCTTTTTGCCAGTGCAAACTGTCCCCATCGCCATATATGAGGGGCTTTTTGGCAGTGCAAAGTGTCCCCATCGCCATATATGAGGGGCTTTTTGGCAGTGCAAAGTGTCCCCATCGCCATATATGAGGGGCTTTTTGGCAGTGCAAAGTGTCCCCATTGCCGTATATGAGGGGCTTTTTGCCAGTGCAAAGTGTCCCCATCGCCATATATGAGGGGCTCTTTGGCAGCGCAAAGTGTCCCCATCGCCATATATGAGGGGCTTTTTGGTAGTGCAAAGTGTCCCCATCGCCATATATGAGGGGCTTTTTGCCAGTGCAAAGTGTCCCCATCGCCATATATGAGGGGCTTTTTGGCAGTGCAAAGTGTCCCCATCGCCATATATGAGGGGCCTCTTGGCACTGCAAAGTGTCCCCATCGCCATATATGAGGGGCTTTTTGGCAGTGCAAAGTGTCCCCATCGCCATATATGAGGGGCTTTTTGGCAGTGCAAAGTGTCCCCATCGCCATATATGAGGGGGGTTTGGCAGTGCAAAGTGTCCCCATCGCCATATATGAGGGGCTTTTTGGCAGTGCAAGGTGTCCCCATCGCCATATATGAGGGGCTTTTGGGCAATGCAAAGTGTTCCATCGCCATATATGAGGGGCTTTTTGGTAGTGCAAAGTGTCCCCATCGCCGTATATGAGGGGCTTTTTGCCAGTGCAAAGTGTCCCCATCGCCATATATGAGGGGCTTTTTGCCAGTGCAAACTGTCCCCATCGCCACATATGAGGGGCTTTTTGCCGGTGCCAAGTGTCCCCATCGCCATATATGAGGCGCTTTTTGGCAGTGCAAAGTGTCCCCATCGCCATATATGAGGGGCTTTTTGGCAGTGCAAAGTGTCCCCATTGCCGTATATGAGGGGCTTTTTGCCAGTGCAAAGTGTCCCCATCGCCATATATGAGGGGCTCTTTGGCAGCGCAAAGTGTCCCCATCGCCATATATGAGGGGCTTTTTGGTAGTGCAAAGTGTCCCCATCGCCATATATGAGGGGCTTTTTGCCAGTGCAAAGTGTCCCCATCGCCATATATGAGGGGCTTTTTGGCAGTGCAAAGTGTCCCCATCGCCATATATGAGGGGCCTCTTGGCACTGCAAAGTGTCCCCATCGCCATATATGAGGGGCTTTTTGGCAGTGCAAAGTGTCCCCATCGCCATATATGCGGAGCTTTTTGCCAGTGCAAGGTGTCCCCATCGCCATATATGAGGGGCTTTTTGGCAGTGCAAAGTGTCCCCATCGCCGTATATGAGGGGCTTTTTGGCAGTCCAAAGTGTCCCCATCGCCATATATGAGGGGCTTTTTGGCAGTGCAAAGTGTCCCCATCGCCATATATGAGGGGCTTTTTGCCGGTGCAAAGTGTCCCCATCGCCATATATGAGGGGCTTTTTGCCAGTGCAAAGTGTCCCCATCGCCATATATGAGGGGCTTTTTGGCAGTGCAAAGTGTCCCCGTCGCCATATATGTGGGGCTTGTTGGCAGTGCAAAGTGTCCCCATCGGCGTATATGAGGGGCTTTCTGCCAGTGCAAAGTGTCCCCATCGCCATATATGAGGGGATTTTTGGCAGTGCAAAGTGTCCCCATCGCCATATATGCGGGGCTTTTTGGCAGTGCAAAGTGTCCCCATCGCCATATATGAGGGGCTTTTTGGCAGTGCAAAGTGTCCCCATCGCCATATATGAGGGGCTTTTTGGCAGTGCAAGGTGTCCCCATCGCCATATATGAGGGGCTTTTGGGCAATGCAAAGTGTTCCATCGCCATATATGAGGGGCTTTTTGGTAGTGCAAAGTGTCCCCATCGCCGTATATGAGGGGCTTTTTGCCAGTGCAAAGTGTCCCCATCGCCATATATGAGGGGCTTTTTGCCAGTGCAAACTGTCCCCATCGCCATATATGAGGGGCTTTTTGGCAGTGCAAAGTGTCCCCATCGCCATATATCAGGGGCTTTTTGGCAGTGCAAAGTGTCCCCATCGCCATATATGAGGGGCTTTTTGGCAGTGCAAAGTGTCCCCATTGCCGTATATGAGGGGCTTTTTGCCAGTGCAAAGTGTCCCCATCGCCATATATGAGGGGCTCTTTGGCAGCGCAAAGTGTCCCCATCGCCATATATGAGGGGCTTTTTGGCAGTGCAAAGTGTCCCCATCGCCATATATGAGGGGCTTTTTGCCAGTGCAAAGTGTCCCCATCGCCATATATGAGGGGCTTTTTGGCAGTGCAAAGTGTTTCCATCGCCATATATGAGGGGCCTCTTGGCACTGCAAAGTGTCCCCATCGCCATATATGAGGGGCTTTTTGGCAGTGCAAAGTGTCCCCATCGCCATATATGTGGAGCTTTTTGCCAGTGCAAGGTGTCCCCATCGCCATATATGAGGGGCTTTTTGGCAGTGCAAAGTGTCCCCATCGCCGTATATGAGGGGCTTTTTGCCAGTGCAAAGTGTCCCCATCGCCATATATGAGGGGCTTTTTGGCAGCGCAAAGTGTCCCCATCGCCATATATGAGGGGCTTTTTGGCAGTGCAAAGTGTCCCCATCGCCATATATGAGGGGCTTTTTGCCGGTGCAAAGTGTCCGCATCGCCATATATGAGGGGCTTTTTGCCAGTGCAAAGTGCCCCCATCGCCATATATGAGGGGCTTTTTGGCAGTGCAAAGTGTCCCCGTCGCCATATATGTGGGGCTTGTTGGCAGTGCAAAGTGTCCCCATCGGCGTATATGAGGGGCTTTCTGCCAGTGCAAAGTGTCCCCATCGCCATATATGAGGGGCTTTTTGGCAGTGCAAAGTGTCCCCATCGCCGTATATGAGGGGCTTTTTGGCAGTCCAAAGTGTCCCCATCGCCATATATGAGGGGCTTTTTGGCAGTGCAAAGTGTCCCCATCGCCATATATGAGGGGCTTTTTGCCGGTGCAAAGTGTCCCCATCGCCATATATGAGGGGCTTTTTGCCAGTGCAAAGTGTCCCCATCGCCATATATGAGGGGCTTTTTGGCAGTGCAAAGTGTCCCCGTCGCCATATATGTGGGGCTTGTTGGCAGTGCAAAGTGTCCCCATCGGCGTATATGAGGGGCTTTCTGCCAGTGCAAAGTGTCCCCATCGCCATATATGAGGGGATTTTTGGCAGTGCAAAGTGTCCCCATCGCCATATATGCGGGGCTTTTTGGCAGTGCAAAGTGTCCCCATCGCCATATATGAGGGGCTTTTTGGCAGTGCAAAGTGTCCCCATCGCCATATATGAGGGGCTTTTTGGCAGTGCAAGGTGTCCCCATCGCCATATATGAGGGGCTTTTGGGCAATGCAAAGTGTTCCATCGCCATATATGAGGGGCTTTTTGGTAGTGCAAAGTGTCCCCATCGCCGTATATGAGGGGCTTTTTGCCAGTGCAAAGTGTCCCCATCGCCATATATGAGGGGCTTTTTGCCAGTGCAAACTGTCCCCATCGCCATATATGAGGGGCTTTTTGGCAGTGCAAAGTGTCCCCATCGCCATATATCAGGGGCTTTTCGGCAGTGCAAAGTGTCCCCATCGCCATATATGAGGGGCTTTTTGGCAGTGCAAAGTGTCCCCATTGCCGTATATGAGGGGCTTTTTGCCAGTGCAAAGTGTCCCCATCGCCATATATGAGGGGCTCTTTGGCAGCGCAAAGTGTCCCCATCGCCATATATGAGGGGCTTTTTGGCAGTGCAAAGTGTCCCCATCGCCATATATGAGGGGCTTTTTGCCAGTGCAAAGTGTCCCCATCGCCATATATGAGGGGCTTTTTGGCAGTGCAAAGTGTTTCCATCGCCATATATGAGGGGCCTCTTGGCACTGCAAAGTGTCCCCATCGCCATATATGAGGGGCTTTTTGGCAGTGCAAAGTGTCCCCATCGCCATATATGTGGAGCTTTTTGCCAGTGCAAGGTGTCCCCATCGCCATATATGAGGGGCTTTTTGGCAGTGCAAAGTGTCCCCATCGCCGTATATGAGGGGCTTTTTGCCAGTGCAAAGTGTCCCCATCGCCATATATGAGGGGCTTTTTGGCAGCGCAAAGTGTCCCCATCGCCATATATGAGGGGCTTTTTGGCAGTGCAAAGTGTCCCCATCGCCATATATGAGGGGCTTTTTGCCGGTGCAAAGTGTCCGCATCGCCATATATGAGGGGCTTTTTGCCAGTGCAAAGTGCCCCCATCGCCATATATGAGGGGCTTTTTGGCAGTGCAAAGTGTCCCCGTCGCCATATATGTGGGGCTTGTTGGCAGTGCAAAGTGTCCCCATCGGCGTATATGAGGGGCTTTCTGCCAGTGCAAAGTGTCCCCATCGCCATATATGAGGGGATTTTTGGCAGTGCAAAGTGTCCCCATCGCCCTATATGAGGGGCTTTCTGCAAGTGCAAAGTGTCCCCATCGCCATATATGAGGGGCTTTTTGGCAATGCAAAGTGTCCCCATCGCCATATATGAGGGGCTTTTTGGCAGATGGCCTAACGCTTTTATTCTCGTTTTCACGGGTCATTGGTGGCTGACTTTTGTCCGGACACTGCGTCAGGGTTTCAGTTTTTCGGGGGGGCTATCCCACTTTGGCCGGCAGCAAATGCCTTGGCTCTGGGGAGCTTCGGCGCCCCGCAGGTGTGGACTGGCTTTGTCTGCTAGTGAGGTCTGAGGTATCCAGAGTGTTTTGGGTACCTACGTGCCCCCCCGAGATCCGCTCACATCAGTACGGGGTTCTACAGCAGAGCGGTTCCCCCCCCTCCAATTCCCCCCTGGCCGCCGGCGGGGACAACAGCTCCCTCCCTGCCTGTATATAGATGACTCTGAACGTTCTTTATGTCAGTATGGACCTGAGCTGATACGGGGGCCAAATGAGTGCCAGCGTGAACTTTGCGTGATCGCACCGTGTGGGCAGTAACCAGGGGTAGGTGGTGCATGCAGCGTGGTGGCGTGCGTTTTGCGGCCGCGTGCGTATTGATGGAGCGCCTTCGGCGCGTCTTTGGGTTGGGGTCTGAGCCCGGGGGAGTACTCGGCACAGAGGAGCTTGAATGGGTTGGTTCAGGTGGCAGGTGGAGAGTAGCAGCGCTTCCCTCATGGACGTGGACGCTGGCTGTTGTACACATATGCAAGGCGAGTGTACGATATGCAAGACGGCGTGGACATGGAAGGATGCAATGGCTGCGATGGCTGTGGGCGGGGTCATCCAGCGGCTCAGTTTCCGACCCTTGTGAGTCTTTTTTTGCAGTGCAAAGTGTCCCCATCGCCGTATATGAGGGGCTTTTTGCCAGTGCAAAGTGTCCCCATCGCCATATATGAGGGGCTTTTTGGCAGTGCAAAGTGTCCCCATCGCCATATATGAGGGGCTTTTTGCCAATGCAAAGTGTCCCCATCGCCATATATGAGGGGCTTTTTGGCAGTGCAAAGTGTCCCCATCGCCGTATATGAGGAGCTTTTTGGAAGTGCAAAGTGTCCCCATCGCCATATATGAGGGGCTTTTTGGCAGTGCAAGGTGTCCCCATCGCCGTATATGAGGGGCTTTTTGCCATTGCAAGGTGTCCCCATCGCCATATATGAGGGGCTTTTTGGCAGTGCAAAGTGTCCCCATCGCCGTATATGAGGAGCTTTTTGGAAGTGCAAAGTGTCCCCATCGCCATATATGAGGGGCTTTTTGGCAGTGCAAAGTGTCCTCATCGCCATATATGAGGGGCTTTTTGGCAGTGCAAAGTGTCCCCATCGCCATATATGAGGGGCTTTTTGGCAGTCCAAAGTGTCTCCATCGCCATATATGAAGGGGCTTTTTGGCAGTGCAAAGTGTCCCCATCGCCATATATGAGGGGCTTTCTGCCAGTGCAAAGTGTCCCCATCGCCATATATGAGGGGCTTTTGGGCAATGCAAAGTGTTCCATCGCCATATATGAGGGGCTTTTTGGTAGTGCAAAGTGTCCCCATCGCCATATATGAGGGGCTTTTTGCCAGTGCAAAGTGTCCCCATCGCCATATATGAGGGGCTTTTTGGCAGTGCAAAGTGTCCCCATCGCCATATATGAGGGGCTTTTTGCCAGTGCAAAGTGTCCCCATCGCCATATATGAGGGGCTTTTTGGCAGTGCAAAGTGTCCCCATCGCCATATATGAGGGGCCTCTTGGCACTGCAAAGTGTCCCCATCGCCATATATGAGGGGTTTTTTGGCAGTGCAAAGTGTCCCCATCGCCATATATGCGGAGCTTTTTGCCAGTGCAAGGTGTCCCCATCGCCATATATGAGGGGCTTTTTGGCAGTGCAAAGTGTCCCCATCGCCGTATATGAGGGGCTTTTTGCCAGTGCAAAGTGTCCCCATCGCCATATATGAGGGGCTTTTTGGCAGCGCAAAGTGTCCCCATCGCCATATATGAGGGGCTTTTTGGCAGTGCAAAGTGTCCCCATCGCCATATATGAGGGGCTTTTTGCCGGTGCAAAGTGTCCCCATCGCCATATATGAGGGGCTTTTTGCCAGTGCAAAGTGTCCCCATCGCCATATATGAGGGGCTTTTTGGCAGTGCAAAGTGTCCCCGTCGCCATATATGTGGGGCTTGTTGGCAGTGCAAAGTGTCCCCATCGGCGTATATGAGGGGCTTTCTGCCAGTGCAAAGTGTCCCCATCGCCATATATGAGGGGATTTTTGGCAGTGCAAAGTGTCCCCATCGCCCTATATGAGGGGCTTTCTGCAAGTGCAAAGTGTCCCCATCGCCATATATGAGGGGCTTTTTGGCAATGCAAAGTGTCCCCATCGCCATATATGAGGGGCTTTTTGGCAGATGGCCTGACGCTTTTATTCTCGTTTTCACGGGTCATTGGTGGCTGACTTTTGTCCGGACACTGCGTCAGGGTTTCAGTTTTTCGGGGGGGCTATCCCACTTTGGCCGGCAGCAAATGCCTTGGCTCTGGGGAGCTTCGGCGCCCCGCAGGTGTGGACTGGCTTTGTCTGCTAGTGAGGTCTGAGGTATCCAGAGTGTTTTGGGTACCTACGTGCCCCCCCGAGATCCGCTCACATCAGTACGGGGTTCTACAGCAGAGCGGTTCCCCCCCCTCCAATTCCCCCCTTGGCCGCCGGCGGGGACAACAGCTCCCTCCCTGCCTGTATATAGATGACTCTGAACGTTCTTTATGTCAGTATGGACCTGAGCTGATACGGGGGCCAAATGAGTGCCAGCGTGAACTTTGCGTGATCGCACCGTGTGGGCAGTAACCAGGGGTAGGTGGTGCATGCAGCGTGGTGGCGTGCGTTTTGCGGCCGCGTGCGTATTGAGGGAGCGCCTTCGGCGCGTCTTTGGGTTGGGGTCTGAGCCCGGGGGAGTACTCGGCACAGAGGAGCTTGATTGGGTTGGTTCAGGTGGCAGGTGGAGAGTAGCAGCGCTTCCCTCATGGACGTGGACGCTGGCTGTTGTACACATATGCAAGGCGAGTGTACGATATGCAAGACGGCGTGGACATGGAAGGATGCAATGGCTGCGATAGCTGTGGGCGGGGTCATCCAGCGGCTCAGTTTCTGACCCTTGTGAGTCTTTTTTTGCAGTGCAAAGTGTCCCCATCGCCGTATATGAGGGGCTTTTTGCCAGTGCAAAGTGTCCCCATCGCCATATATGAGGGGCTTTTTGGCAGTGCAAAGTGTCCCCATCGCCATACATGAGGGGCTTTTTGCCAATGCAAAGTGTCCCCATCGCCATATATGAGGGGCTTTTTGGCAGTGCAAAGTGTCCCCATCGCCGTATATGAGGAGCTTTTTGGAAGTGCAAAGTGTCCCCATCGCCATATATGAGGGGCTTTATGGCAGTGCAAAGTGTCCCCATCGCCGTATATGAGGAGCTTTTTGGAAGTGCAAAGTGTCCCCATCGCCATATATGAGGGGCTTTTTGGCAGTGCAAAGTGTCCCCATCGCCATATATGAGGGGCTTTTTGGCAGTGCAAAGTGTCCCCATCGCCATATATCAGGGGCTTTTTGGCAGTCCAAAGTGTCCCCATCGCCATATATGAAGGGGCTTTTTGGCAGTGCAAAGTGTCCCCATCGCCATATATGAGGGGCTTTCTGCCAGTGCAAAGTGTCCCCATCGCCATATATGAGGGGCTTTTGGGCAATGCAAAGTGTTCCATCGCCATGTATGAGGGGCTTTTTGGTAGTGCAAAGTGTCCCCATCGCCATATATGAGGGGCTTTTTGCCAGTGCAAAGTGTCCCCATCGCCATATATGAGGGGCTTTTTGGCAGTGCAAAGTGTCCCCATCGCCATATATGAGGGGCCTTTTAGCAGTGCAAAGTGTCCCCATCGCCATATATGAGGGGCTTTTTGGCAGTGGAAAGTGTCCCCATCGCCATATATGAGGGGCTTTTTGGCAGTCCAAAGGGTCCCCATCGCCATATATGAGGGGCTTTTTGGCAGTGCAAAGTGTCCCCATCGCCATATATGAGGGGCTTTTTGGCAGTGCAAAGTGTCCCCATCGCCGTATATGAGGGGCTTTTTGCCAGTGCAAAGTGTCCCCATCGCCATATATGAGGGGCTCTTTGGCAGCGCAAAGTGTCCCCATCGCCATATATGAGGGGCTTTTTGGCACTGCAAAGTGTCCCCATCGCCATATATATATATTTTTTTTGTTTTTTGGAATACACAGTTCACGGTTCAACGGTCCGCTGAGAAGGAAGGCCACCCCATTATACAAATTTGTGACCCACATCCCAAGTCATGGGTCAGCGGGTCGGCGGGTGGGTTGGCATACCGGCGTTTTGCCGAAGGGTGAGGGGCAGTGCAATGTGGAAGGATAGAAACAAGGGTGGTATTCCCGTGTGCATTCGCCCCGTTGCCATCCCCGGGGGTGATGGGCAACTATGGGGGTGCCCAGGGGGCCGGCAGCTACCATTGCTGGACTCCAGTCATGCAAACAAACGAAGGAAGAAGCAGTGATGTCCACATCCAATGCGTATGTGTAGGCGTTGCTGTGCCAGGGACGGGCCGACTCGGTGTCAGTCGGTTTAAAAATAGGTAGGCAAAATCAAAAACAGAAGGGCAGAAAACAGTTGGCAGAATGACACACAGGTCAAGGGTGGACAGGCTGGCAAAAATTTGGTCGTCAGTGAGCGCTGTATCGTTGCCTGTGGTATGTAGAGGGCCCTGATGGCGATCTCCCACTTACTTTAGGGCAAAGGAGTGGGCAGCGCTGGCTTTGGACCTGACTTCCGTCCACCTGATACGAGGCCTGTAGGGACAGTGATATGGGGCTGGCGGTGTGGGGGGCCGGGGGGGGGGGGGGGGTGATGGGGTGCAGGGACGACACAGGGGTCTCAGACTGGTCGGTGGGAGTCGGTCCAATCGGACGGTGTGAACGGGTTAGGTTTGGACGAGGGGGCAGGAATCGATTCGGACAGGACCGCTGTGACACTGTCCAGCACGGTTCGTTGCCATCTGTAGACGGTTTTTCTGGCCGCTTCCGGGCCTCCGTTGGCGGTGCTCAGGGCGCGGAATAGTGAGACGGGCACACCAAGGCGCCCGGCGATGCGGAGGTCACGTTTGTGTGCAGTTGCCCGCCATGTGGGTGGGCGTAGAGGGGTCGGGCCATGCGGACGTCCACGCGTGGTCAAGAGGGTGTGCGTGCGAGCAGTGTGCGACATAACCGTGGACACTCTTGTTGTGTCTGTGTTCACAATGGGAGCATGGGGCAGGGGGGATGTCATCTTTCCAAAACGTGGCATAGTGGGCATACCCTTGTCGGGATTGGAGTCCAAATAGCCACTCATGCCATGCCAACCGGCGTGTTTTGAGTGGTTTCCAAGAGGAGGAGTGGAAGTGATCATGTGTGTGTGTCGGGGAGAGGTCATGTGTCCAGACTTTATGGGGTGGAGATAGAAGTTCGCCATGGCGGATGCTGTCCCAGGGGGTAGAGGGGGCGGCTCGAGGTGGGGGGGGGAGTGTGGACCCATACTTTGCATACTCGTCAGAGCGCTCCTGAAAAAGGTGTCCTGTGTGGCCCTCAATCCACTCAAGTCGGTGTCCTTTATCGAGTGTAATTTTTCTTGCCATCTGGACGTAGCGTGCATGTCGGATGGGGCGTTTGACGCCAGTAGTGGAGGCGATGGCTCCTTTGCAATCGACTTTTATTTTGGTGGAGGGAGGGGAGAACTCTGATCCGAGGAGGATGCCTATGACTTCAGCTTTATATGAGTTGGGGGGGCCAGGCACTCGACAGACAACGATGGGACCATCTGGCAGGACGGCACAAGCTCCTGAGGCAGGTGGGGAGCCGATACGACTGCCGTCTTTGTACGTGCAATCCGGGGCGGTGCCTGGGCTACTGAGGATGTGCGCGGTGAGTCCGGAACTCGTGAGTACCGTAGAGGCGCCTTGTAAGGAGCGTTTAGCTCCCCATGAAACAGGCAGGGGTATCATGGGGTGGGAACGGGGGGGGGCAAGCAGTGCAGTCGCCGCGGTGAAGAGGCGCCATGGGGAGAGGGGGAAGCTGGACCGGGTGCTGAATTGGAACAAGCGTGGGTTGGTGTGCAGGGAGTCGAGGACGCGGGTGGGCTGGAGGACAGCGAGGTACCTCAATCCAAACCCACGTGTGTGGTGTGTGTATAGTGTTTTCTGTGCGAGTACTGAGGGTAGTCCAGCGACACCAAGGACGTAACGTTCTATGGCCTGTACCATCTGTTTGATCTGTGGGGCAGCAAGGGGCAGGCATTCACACCGATACAGCAAGCGGGGCAGTACCAATGTGTTGGCAACACGTATTCTGTCTAGGGCCTGTGAGGGCAGAGCGTTAAGCTCGGCAAGGTGGGTCTGCAGTTCGCGGTAGACAAGTTGAAAGGCGTGCCCGACAGCGGAATGTTTTGGGATGGGGTGACCCAAGTGCATGAGGTGTGATACCTGGGCCATGGGGTACTGTGTGGAGTCCGCCCATTCTGGCCACAGCGAGCATGTCTCTGGCGTCCAGAAGTCCTTTGAGGCCTGCAGGGGCGCGGGGGGGGTGGGAGTACTTCGGCAGAACAGGTGGGGGCGGGCAATGGGGGTTGACAGGGAGGGATTCACTCTTTATGACGTTCAATTGACAACCAATCAGATTAAGGCCAGCCTGAACAACAGATGCTATCCTGGGGCCATCGTTATATGCCACTGGTGTGGAGATGTCATCGACATACGCTGAGAGTATAATGGTATGTGAGTGGATGTAACGGAGTGGTATCTCAAAGACAATCACAAATAAGAAGCAGGAGAGGGGGCATCCTTGTTTCACACCGTGGGTCGTGCCGAATATCTCATCTGGTGTTCCTCTCATGAATGTGGAACCGTGTTCAAGCACCGTAGAGATAAGAAGCAGTAGCTTGGTTGGGGTCCCCATTCGTTGGAGTACTTCCCTGATGAGGATTTTTGGCGGACTGTCGAAGGCATGATACATGTCAAAGGAAAATATAGCTTCCCACCTGTTGCCACTGTCGATGTCATCTAAAATTGTTTGTGTGGCGTGGGCGGTTGAGACGCCTTGTCTCCCTCCAAATTGTCTCGGGTGTAGTTGTGGGGATATGAGTGGATATAACTTTTTATAGACCCATCGCATGAGTAAACGGTACACCGAATTGCTCATGGCGATGGGGCGCCAACGGTCTGGGTCTCGCTAGGACCGTTTGCCCTTGAATATGCACAACGTTTCAGAAACAAGCCAGCAGTGGGGAATGTCTCCTGCTTCATAACAGAGGGTGAGGCAATGGTGTAACACTGAGAATGCATTATCCGGTAGTATGGCTAGTAGGTATGGGGGCACTCCGTCCGGTCCCGGTGACTTTTTCCTGGAGGACTTTGCCAGCGCGCGCAGTTCCGCCACTGAGGGGGGGGGGGGTCGTGCAAGAGGGGTTGGGGGGTGATAAGTCCAGCTGCACGCGCGCTCCAGGGGGAATTGCGCTGGAGGACGCGCTGGATCTTCCGTGAGGGGACGGGGAGCGTGGAGGGTGCTGGGGGTGTCAGCAGGGTGTGCTTGATGCGCCGGTAGAAGACTTTCGAGCGCCTTTTGGCTTGGCGTGTCAGCTGTTTGACTACCTGGTGCCAATCAGAGACCTCAGAGGGCTTACTATGGGGGGTTGGCTTTGCAGAGTTTACCGTGCGCATGGCGTGGAGCGTCGTCTGTACCAGGGTCTGATAACAAGACTGCACATCATGGTAGCATGTAGGGGTCTGCAGCGTGTGGTATGACTGTTCCATGAGGGAACGGAATCTGTGCGTGTCGCGTCGATTCCATTGGGCGCACCGGGGTTCGGGGATATGGGGGGTGGTCCAGGGTATGGAGCGGGCGATGAATGGGTCATGATCTGAGGCGCCGTGGACTCCCGAAAAATCCAGCACTTCAGCTGATGAGGGGCGGTAACTGGCCTGATACAATCGAGTACCGTAGGCTCGGTCTATGTAGCTTTTGGTGCCCGCAAAACGTGTGACTCGTGTATATGGTGTGGTGGTGGTGAAGGGTATGAGTAGGTCGCTAAGGGCTCCTGACCTCTCCTTGGCAATGAGCCACGGCCATAGATTGGTGGTGAGGGTGGTGGCGTGTGAGTGGTGGGTGGTGCTATTGTAGTCGCCGAGTATAATGCACGCTTCTCGGAGTAGCGAGTCCAAAACTGGCTCGCACTCTCGTTTTTCTCTGATCGAGTGGGGGCCGTAGTACGAGGCAATCCCCAGGGGTGGCATCAGGGGGTTAGGGTGGAGCTGCAGTTGTGTGGAAATTAGCGTGCCCGGGATGTGTACGGTTAGGGTTGGGGGTGCTGGGGAGATGGAGGTGTGTACTAGGAGTGCAACCCCATTTTTCGTGGTGGGGGCGCTGTAAAGCAGGTGGTATTTCCAAAACATTGCCACTCGCTCGTACTCCTTTATGTGGTGTTTCGTAGTGGGTTTGAACTCCTATAGGCTGATGGTGTGGGTGGCGGTGGTAAAGCCGTTCAAAAGGTGGCACAACCTGTTGGGTGTTATCTCTGGACCACCGACGTTCAAGGACGCGTGGGCAAGTGAGTCACCTGTGGGCGGTGCTCTGAATGGGGGTGGGGTCGTGGCATCACTTGTATCTGGGGTATTGGCGCGCTCGTCTACCTGTGGAGGGGTGACGTGATGTAGGGACCTGTGGGCATGCCAGTGCAAAGTGTCCCCATCGCCATATATGAGGGGCTTGTTGGCAGTGCAAAGTGTCCCCATTGGCGTTTATGAGGGGCTTTCCGCCAGTGCAAAGTGTCCCCATCGCCATATATGAGGGGCTTTTTCGCAGTGCAACGTGTCCCCATCGCCATATATGAGGGGCTTTCTGCCAGTGCAAAGTGTCCCCATCGCCATATATGAGGGGCTTTTTGGCAATGCAAAGTGTCCCCATCGCCATATATGAGGGGCTTTTTGGCAGATGGCCTGACGCTTTTATTCTCGTTTTCACGGGTCATTGGTGGCTGACTTTTGTCCGGACACTGCGTCAGGGTTTCAGTTTTTCGGGGGGGCTATCCCACTTTGGCCGGCAGCAAATGCCTTGGCTCTGGGGAGCTTCGGCGCCCCGCAGTTGTGGACTGGCTTTGTCTGCTAGTGAGGTCTGAGGTATCCAGAGTGTTTTGGGTACCTACGTGCCCCCCCGAGATCCGCTCACATCAGTACGGGGTGCTACAGCAGAGCGGTCCCCCTCCCTCCAATTCCCCCCTGGCCGCCGGCGGGGACAACAGCTCCCTCCCTGCCTGTATATAGATGACTCTGAACGTTCTTTATGTCAGTATGGACCTGAGCTGATAAGGGGGTCGAATGCATGCCAGCGTGAACTTTGTGTGATCGCACCGTGTGGGCAGTAACCAGGGGTAGGTGGTGCATGCAGCGTGGTGGCGTGCGTTTTGCGGCCGCGTGCGTATTGATGGTGCGCCTTCGGCGCGTCTTTGGGTTGGGGTCTGAGCCCGGGGGAGTACTCGGCACAGAGGAGCCTGATTGGGTTGGTTCAGGTGGCAGGTGGAGAGTAGCAGCGCTTCCCTCATGGACGTGGACGCTGGCCGTTGTACACATATGCAAGGCGAGTGTACGATATGCAAGACGGCGTGGACATGGAAGGATGCAATGGCTGCGATGGCTGTGGGCGGGGTCATCCAGCGGCTCAGTTTCCGACCCTTGTGAGTCTTTTTTGGCAGTGCAAAGTGTCCCCATCGCCATATATGAGGGGCCTTTTGGCAGTGCAAAGTGTCCCCATCGCGATATATATGAGGGGCTTTCTGCCAGTGCAAAGTGTCCCCATCGCCATATATGAGGGGCTTTCTGCCAGTGCAAAGTGTCCCCATCGCCATATATGAGGGGCTTTTGGGCAATGCAAAGTGTTCCATCGCCATATATGCGGAGCTTTTTGCCAGTGCAAGGTGTCCCCATCGCCATATATGAGGGGCTTTTTGGCAGTCCAAACGGTCCCCATCGCCATATATGAGGGGCTTCTCGGCAGTGCAAAGTGTCCCCATCGCCATATATGAGGGGCTTTTTGGCAGTGCAAAGTGTCCCCATCGCCGTATATGAGGGGCCTTTTGCCAGTGCAAAGTGTCCTCATCGCCATATATGAGGGGCTTTTGGGCAGCGCAAAGTGTCCCCATCGCCATATATGAGGGGCTTTTTGGCAGTGCAAGGTGTCCCCATCGCCATATATGAGGGGCTTTTTGCCGGTGCAAAGTGTCCCCATCGCCATATATGAGGGGCTTTTTGGCAGTGCAAGGTGTCCCCATCGCCTTATATGAGGGGCTATTTGCCATTGCAAGGTGTCCCCATTGCCATATATGAGGGGCTTTTTGGCAGTGCAAAGTGTCCCCATCGCCGTATATGAGGAACTTTTTGGAAGTGCAAAGTGTCCCCATCGCCATATATGAGGGGCTTTTTGGCAGTGCAAAGTGTCCCCATCGCCATATATCAGGGGCTTTTTGGCAGTGCAAGGTGTCCCCATCGCCGTATATGAGGGGCTTTTTGCCATTGCAAGGTGTCCCCATTGCCATATATGAGGGGCTTTTTGGCAGTGCAAAGTGTCCCCATCGCCGTATATGAGGAGCTTTTTGGAAGTGCAAAGTGTCCCCATCGCCATATATGAGGGGCTTTTTGGTAGTGCAAAGTGTCCCCATCGCCATATATGAGGGGCTTTTTGCCAGTGCAAAGTGTCCCCATCGCCATATATGAGGGGCTTTTTGGCAGTCCAAAGTGTCCCCATCGCCATATATGAGGGGCTTTTTCGCAGTGCAAAGTGTCCCCATCACCATATATGCGGGGCTTTCTGCCAGTGCAAAGTGTCCCCATCGCCATGTATGAGGGGCTTTTTGCTAGTGCAAAGTGTCCCCATCGCCATATATGAGGGGCTCTTTGGCAGTGCAAAGTGTCCCCATCGCCATATATGAGGGGCTTTTTGCCGGTGCCAAGTGTCCCCATCGCCATATATGAGGGGCTTTTTGGCAGTGCAAGGTGTCCCCATCGCCGTATATGAGGGGCTTTTTGCCATTGCAAGGTGTCCTCATTGCCATATATGAGGGGCTTTTTGGTAGTGCAAAGTGTCCCCATCGCCGTATATGAGGGGCTTTTTGCCAGTGCAAAGTGTCCCCATCGCCATATATGAGGGGCTTTTTGGCAGTGCAAAGTGTCCCCATCGCCATATATGAGGGGCCTTTTGGCAGTGCAAAGTGTCCCCATCGCCATATATGAGGGGCTTTTTGGCAGTGGAAAGTGTCCCCATCGCCATATATGCGGAGCTTTTTGCTAGTGCAAGGTGTCCCCATCGCCATATATGAGGGGCTTTTTGGCAGTCCAAAGGGTCCCCATCGCCATATATGAGGGGCTTTTTGGCAGTGCAAAGTGCCCCCATCGCCATATATGAGCGGCTTTTTGGCAGTGCAAAGTGTCCCCATCGCCGTATATGAGGGGCCTTTTGCCAGTGCAAAGTGTCCCCATCGCCATATATGAGGGGCTTTTTGGCAGCGCAAAGCGTCCCCATCGCCATATATGAGGGGATTTTTGGCAGTGCAAAGTGTCTCCATCGCCATATATGAGGGGCTTTTTGCCGGTGCAAAGTGTCCCCATCGCCATATATGAGGGGTTTTTTGGCAGCGCAAAGTGTCCCCATCGCCGTATATGAGGGGCTTTTTGGCAGTGCAAAGTGTCCTCATTGCCGTATATGAGGGGCTTTTTGGCAGCGCAAAGTGTCCCCATCGCCGTATATGAGGGGACTTTTGCCATTGCAAGGTGTCCGCATTGCCATATATGAGGGGCTTTTTCGCAGTGCAAAGTGTCCCCATCGCCATATATGAGGGGCTTTTTGGCAGTGCAAAGTGTCCCCATCGCCATATATGAGGGGCTTTTTGCCGGTGCAAAGTGTCCCCATCGCCATATATGAGGGGCTTTTTGGCAGTGCAAAGTGTCCCCATCGCCGTATATGAGGGGCTTTTTGGCAGCGCAAAGTGTCCCCATCGCCGTATATGAGGGGTTTTTCGGCAGCGCAAAGTGTCCCCATCGCCGTACATGAGGGGCTTTTTGCCATTGCAAGTTGTCCCCATTGCCCTATATGAGGGGCTTTTTGGCAGTGCAAAGTGTCCCCATCGCCATATATGAGGGGCTTTTTGCCGGTGCAAAGTATCTCCATCGCCATATATGAGGGGCTTTTTGCCGGTGCAAAGTGTCCCCATCGCCATATATGAGGGGCTTTTTGGCAGTGCAAAGTGTCCCCATCGCCATATATGAGGGCCTTTTTGCGAGTGCAAAGTGTCCCCATCGCCATATATGAGGGGCTTTTTGCCATTGCAAGGTGTCCCCATTGCCATATATGAGGGGCTTTTTGGCAGTGCAAAGTGTCCCCATCGCCGTATATGAGGAGCTTTTTGGAAGTGCAAAGTGTCCCCATCGCCATATATGAGGGGCTTTTTGGCAGTGCAAAGTGTCCCCATCGCCATACATGAGGGGCTTTTTGGCAGTGCAAAGTGTCCCCATCGCCATATATGAGGGGCTTTTTGGCAGTGCAAAGTGTCCCCATCGCCATATATGCGGGGCTTTCTGCCAGTGCAAAGTGTCCCCATCGCCATGTATGAGGGGCTTTTTACCAGTGCAAAGTGTCGCCATCGCCATATATGAGGGGCTTTTGGGCAATGCAAAGTGTTCCATCGCCATATATGAGGGGCTTTTTGGTAGTGCAAAGTGTCCCCATCGCCATATATGAGGGGCTTTTTGCCAGTGCAAAGTGTCTCCATCGCCATATATGAGGGGCTTTTTGGCGGTGCAAAGTGTCCCCATCGCCATATATGAGGGGCTTTTTGGCAGTGCAAAGTGTCCCCATCGCCATATATGAGGGGCTTTTTGCGAGTGCAAAGTGTCCCCATCGCCATATATGAGGGGCTTTTTGCCATTGCAAGGTGTCCCCATTGCCATATATGAGGGGCTTTTTGGCAGTGCAAAGTGTCCCCATCGCCGTATATGAGGAGCTTTTTGGAAGTGCAAAGTGTCCCCATCGCCATATATGAGGGGCTTTTTGGCAGTGCAAAGTGTCCCCATCGCCATACATGAGGGGCTTTTTGCCAGTGCAAAGTGTCTCCATCGCCATATATGAGGGGCTTTTTGGCAGTGCAAAGTGTCCCCATCGCCATATATGCGGGGCTTTCTGCCAGTGCAAAGTGTCCCCATCGCCATGTATGAGGGGCTTTCTGCTAGTGCAAAGTGTCGCCATCGCCATATATGAGGGGCTTTTGGGCAATGCAAAGTGTTCCATCGCCATATATGAGGGGCTTTTTGGTAGTGCAAAGTGTCCCCATCGCCATATATGAGGGGCTTTTTGCCAGTGCAAAGTGTCTCCATCGCCATATATGAGGGGCTTTTTGGCAGTGCAAAGTGTCCCCATCGCCATATATGAGGGTCCCTTTCGCAGTGCAAAGTGTCCCCATCACCATATATGAGGGGCTTTTTGGCAGTGCAAAGTGGCCCCATCGCCATATATGCGGAGCTTTTTGCCAGTGCAAGGTGTCCCCATCGCCATATATGAGGGGCTTTTTGGCAGTCCAAAGTGTCCCCATCGCCATATATGAGGGGCTTTTTGGCAGCGCAAAGTGTCCCCATCGCCATATATGAGGGGCTTTTTGGCAGTGCAAAGTGTCTCCATCGCCATATATGAGGGGCGTTTTGGCGGTGCAAAGTGTCCCCATCGCCATATATGAGGGGCCTTTTGGCAGTGCAAAGTGTCCCCATCGCCATATATGAGGGGGTTTTTGGCAGTGCAAAGTGTCCCCATCGCCATATATGCTGAGCTTTTTGCCAGTGCAAGGTGTCCCCATCGCCATATATGAGGGGCTTTTTGGCAGTCCAAAGTGTCCCCATCGCCATACATGAGGGGCTTTTTGGCAGCGCAAAGTGTCTCCATCGCCATATATGAGGGGCCTTTTGGTAGTGCAAAGTGTCCCCATCGCCATATATGAGGGGCTTCTTGGCAGTGCAAAGTGTCCCCATCGCCATATATGAGGGGCTTTTTGGCGGTGCAAAGTGTCCCCATCGCCATATATGAGGGGCTTTTTGGCAGTGCAAAGTGTCCCCATCGCCATATATGAGGGGCTTTTTGCCGGTGCAAAGTGTCCCCATCGCCATATATGAGGGGCTTTTTGGCAGTGCAAAGTGTCTCCATCGCTATATATGAGGGGCTTTTTGCCAGTGCAAAGTGTCCCCATCGCCATATATGCGGAGCTTTTTGCCAGTGCAAAGTGTCCCCATCGCCATATATGAGGGGCTTCTTGGCAGTGCAAAGTGTCCCCATCGCCATATATGAGGGGCTTTTTGGCGGTGCAAAGTGTCCCCATCGCCATATATGAGGGGCTTTTTGGCAGTGCAAAGTGTCCCCATCGCCATATATGAGGGGCTTTTTGCCGGTGCAAAGTGTCCCCATCGCCATATATGAGGGGCTTTTTGGCAGTGCAAAGTGTCTCCATCGCCATATATGAGGGGCTTTTTGCCAGTGCAAAGTGTCCCCATCGCCATATATGCGGAGCTTTTTGCCAGTGCAAAGTGTCCCCATCGCCATATATGAGGGGCTTTCTGGCAGTGCAAAGTGTCCCCATCGCCATATATGAGGGGCTTTTTGCCGGTGCCAAGTGTCCCCATCGCCGTATATGAGGGGCTTTTTGCCAGTGCAAAGTGTCCCCATCGCCATATATGAGGGGCTTTTTGGCAGTGCAAAGTGTCCCCATCGCCATATATGAGGGGCCTTTTGGCAGTGCAAAGTGTCCCCATCGCCATATATGAGGGGCTTTTTGGCAGTGCAAAGTGTCCCCATCGCCATATATGAGGGGCTTTTTGCCAGTGCAAAGTGTCCCCATCGCCATATATGAGGGGCTTTTTGGCAGTGCAAAGTGTCCCCATCGCCATATATGAGGGGCTTTTTGCCGGTGCAAAGTGTCCCCATCGCCATATATGAGGGGCTTTCTGGCAATGCAAAGTGTGCCCATCGCTATATATGAGGGGCTTGTTGGCAGTGCAAAGTGTCCCCATCGCCATATATGAGGGGCCTTTTGCCAGTGCAAAGTGTCCCCATCGCCGTATAAGAGGGGCTTTTTGGCAGTGCAAAGTGTCTCCATCGCCATATATGAGGGGCTTTTTGCCGGTGCAAAGTGTCCCCATCGCCATATATGAGGGCTTTTTGGCAGTGCAAAGTGTCCCCATCGCCATATGTGCGGAGCTTTTTGCCAGTGCAAGGTCTCCCCATCGCCATACATGAGGGGCTTTTTGGCATCCCAAAGTGTCCCCATCGCCGTATATGAGGGGCTTTTTGGCAGTGCAAAGTGTCTCCATCGCCATATATGAGGGGCTTTTTGGCAGTGCAAGGTGTCCCCATCGCCATATATGAGGGGCTTTTTGGCAGCGCAAAGTGTCCCCATCGCCATATATGAGGGGCTTTTTGGCAGTGCAAAGTGTCTCCATCGCCGTATATGATGGGCGTTTTGGCAGTGCAAAGTGTCCCCATCGCCATATATGAGGGGCCTTTTGGCAGTGCAAAGGGTCCCCATCGCCATATATGAGGGGATTTTTGGCAGTGCAAAGTGTCCCCATCGCCACATATGCGGAGTTTTTTGCCAGTGCAAGGTGTTCCCATCGCCATATATGAGGGGCTTTTTGGCAGTGCAAAGTGTCCCCATCGCCGTATATGAGGGGCTTTTTGCCAGTGCAAAGTGTCCCCATCGCCATATATGAGGGGCTTTTTGGCAGCGCAAAGTGTCCCCATCGCCATATATGAGGGGCTTTTTGGCAGTGCAAAGTGTCCCCATCGCCATATATGAGGGGCTTTTTGCCGGTGCAAAGTGTCCCCATCGCCATATATGAGGGGCTTTTTGGCAGTGCAAAGTGTCCCCATCGCCATATATGAGGGGCTTTTTGGCAGTGCAAAGTGTCCCCATCGCCATATATGCGGAGCTTTTTGCCAGTGCAAGGTGTCCCCATCGCCATATATGAGGGGCTTTTTGGCAGTGCAAAGTGTCCCCATCGCCGTATATGAGGGGCTTTTTGCCAGTGCAAAGTGTCCCCATCGCCATATATGAGGGGCTTTTTGGCAGCGCAAAGTGTCCCCATCGCCATATATGAGGGGCTTTTTGGCAGTGCAAAGTGTCTCCATCGCCATATATGAGGGGCTTTTTGGCAGTGCAAAGTGTCCCCATCGCCATATATGAGGGGCCTTCTGGCGGTGCAAAGCGTCCCCATCGCCATATATGAGGGGCTTTTTGGCAGTGCAAAGTGTCCCCATCGCCATATATGAGGGGCTTTTTGGCAGTGCAAAGTGTCCCCATCGCCGTATATGAGGGGCTTTTTGCCAGTGCAAAGTGTCCCCATCGCCATATATGAGGGGCTTTTTGGCAGTGCAAAGTGTCCCCATCGCCATATATGAGGGGCTTTTTGGCAGTGCAAAGTGTCTCCATCGCCATATATGAGGGGCTTTTTGGCAGTGCAAAGTGTCCCCATCGCCATATATGAGGGGCTTTTTGGCAGTGCAAAGTGTCTCCATCGCCGTATATGATGGGCGTTTTGGCAGTGCAAAGTGTCCCCATCGCCATATATGAGGGGATTTTTGGCAGTGCAAAGTGTCCCCATCGCCACATATGCGGAGTTTTTTGCCAGTGCAAGGTGTTCCCATCGCCATATATGAGGGGCTTTTTGGCAGTGCAAAGTGTCCCCATCGCCGTATATGAGGGGCTTTTTGCCAGTGCAAAGTGTCCCCATCGCCATATATGAGGGGCTTTTTGGCAGCGCAAAGTGTCCCCATCGCCATATATGAGGGGCTTTTTGGCAGTGCAAAGTGTCCCCATCGCCATATATGAGGGGCTTTTTGCCGGTGCAAAGTGTCCCCATCGCCATATATGAGGGGCTTTTTGGCAGTGCAAAGTGTCCCCATCGCCATATATGAGGGGCTTTTTGGCAGTGCAAAGTGTCCCCATCGCCATATATGCGGAGCTTTTTGCCAGTGCAAGGTGTCCCCATCGCCATATATGAGGGGTTTTTTGGCAGTGCAAAGTGTCCCCATCGCCGTATATGAGGGGCTTTTTGCCAGTGCAAAGTGTCCCCATCGCCATATATGAGGGGCTTTTTGGCAGCGCAAAGTGTCCCCATCGCCATATATGAGGGGCTTTTTGGCAGTGCAAAGTGTCTCCATCGCCATATATGAGGGGCTTTTTGGCAGTGCAAAGTGTCCCCATCGCCATATATGAGGGGCTTTTTGGCAGTGCAAAGTGTCCCCATCGCCATATATGAGGGGCTTTTTGGCAGTGCAAAGTGTCTCCATGGCCATATATGAGGGGCTTTTTGGCAGTGCAAAGTGTCCCCATCGCCATATATGAGGGGCCTTTTGGCAGTGCAAAGTGTCCCCATCGCCATATACGAGGGGCTTTTTGGCAGTGCAAAGTGTCCCCATCGCCATATATGCGGAGCTTTTTGCCAGTGCAAGGTGTCCCCATCGCCATATATGAGGGGCTTTTTGGCAGTCCAATGTGTCCCCATCGCCGTATATGAGGGGCCTTTTGGCAGTGCAAAGTCTCCCCATCGCCATATATGAGGGGCTTTTTGGCAGTGCAAAGTCTCCCCATCGCCATATATGCGGGGCTTTCTGCCAGAGCAAAGTGTCCCCATCGCCATATATGAGGGGCTTTTTGGCAGCGCAAAGTGTCCCCATCGCCATATATGAGGGGCTTTTTGGCAGTGCAAAGTGTCTCCATCGCCATATATGAGGGGCTTTTTGGCAGTGCAAAGTGTCCCCATCGCCATATATGAGGGGCCTTTTGGCGGTGCAAAGTGTCCCCATCGCCATATATGAGGGGCTTTTTGGCAGTGCAAAGTGTCCCCATCGCCATATATGAGGGGCTTTTTGGCAGTGCAAAGTGTCCCCATCGCCATATATGAGGGCTTTTTGGCAGTGCAAAGTGTCCCCATCGCCATATATGAGGGGCCTTTTGGCAGTGCAAAGTGTCCCCATCGCCATATACGAGGGGCTTTTTGGCAGTGCAAAGTGTCCCCATCGCCATATATGCGGAGCTTTTTGCCAGTGCAAGGTGTCCCCATCGCCATATATGAGGGGCTTTTTGGCAGTCCAATGTGTCCCCATCGCCGTATATGAGGGGCCTTTGGCAGTGCAAAGTCTCCCCATCGCCATATATGAGGGGCTTTTTGGCAGTGCAAAGTCTCCCCATCGCCATATATGCGGGGCTTTCTGCCAGAGCAAAGTGTCCCCATCGCCATGTATGAGGGGCTTTTTGCCAGTGCAAAGTGTCCCCATCGCCATATATGAGGGGCTTTTTGGCAGTGCAAAGTGTCCCCATCGCCATGTATGAGGGGCTTTTTGCCGGTGCCAAGTGTCCCCATCGCCATATATGAGGGGCTTTTTGGCAATGCAAAGTGTCCCCATCGCCATGTATGAGGGGCTTTTTGCCGGTGCCAAGTGTCCCCATCGCCGTATATGAGGGGCTTTTTGCCATTGCAAGGTGTCCCCATTGCCATATATGAGGGGCTTTTTGGCAGTGCAAGGTGTCCCCATCGCCGTATATGAGGGGCTTTTTGCCAGTGCAAAGTGTCCCCATCGCCATATATGAGGGGCTTTTTGGCAGTGCAAAGTGTCCCATCGCCATATATGAGGGGCCTCTTGGCAGTGCAATGTGTTCCCATCGCCATATATGAGGGGCTTTTTGGCAGTGCAAAGTGTCCCCATCGCCATATATGCGGAGCTTTTTGCCAGTGCAAGGTGTCCCCATCGCCATATATGAGGGGCTTTTTGGCAGTCCAAAGGGTCCCCATCGCCATATATGAGGGGCTTTTTGGCAGTGCAAAGTGTCCCCATCGCCATATATGCGGAGCTTTTTGCCAGTGCAAGGTGTCCCCATCGCCATATATGAGGGGCTTTTTGGCAGTGCAAAGTGTCCCCATCGCCGTATATGAGGGGCTTTTTGCCAGTGCAAAGTGTCCCCATCGCCATATATGAGGGGCTTTTTGGCAGCGCAAAGTGTCCCCCATCGCCATATATGAGGGGCTTTTTGGCAGTGCAAAGTGTCCCATCGCCATATATGAGGGGCTTTTTGGCAGTGCAAAGTGTCCCCATCGCCATATATGAGGGGCCTTTTGGCGGTGCAAAGTGTCCCCATCGCCATATATGAGGGGCTTTTTGGCAGTGCAAAGTGTCCCCATCGCCATATATGAGGGGCTTTTTGGCAGTGCAAAGTGTCTCCATCGCCATATATGAGGGGCTTTTTGGCAGTGCAAAGTGTCCCCATCGCCATATATGAGGGGCCTTTTGGCAGTGCAAAGTGTCCCCATCGCCATATACGAGGGGCTTTTTGGCAGTGCAAAGTGTCCCCATCGCCATATATGCGGAGCTTTTTGCCAGTGCAAGGTGTCCCCATCGCCATATATGAGGGGCTTTTTGGCAGTCCAATGTGTCCCCATCGCCGTATATGAGGGGCCTTTTGGCAGTGCAAAGTCTCCCCATCGCCATATATGAGGGGCTTTTTGGCAGTGCAAAGTCTCCCCATCGCCATATATGCGGGGCTTTCTGCCAGAGCAAAGTGTCCCCATCGCCATGTATGAGGGGCTTTTTGCCAGTGCAAAGTGTCCCCATCGCCATATATGAGGGGCTTTTTGGCAGTGCAAAGTGTCCCCATCGCCATGTATGAGGGGCTTTTTGGCAGTGCAAGGTGTCCCCATTGCCATATATGAGGGGCTTTTTGGCAGTGCAAAGTGTCCCTATCGCCATATATGAGGGGCTTTTTGGCAGTGCAAGGTGTCCCCATCGCCATATATGAGGGGCTTTTTGGCAGTGCAAGGTGTCCCCATCGCCGTATATGAGGGGCTTTTTGCCATTGCAAGGTGTCCCCATTGCCATATATGAGGGGCTTTTTGGCAGTGCAAGGTGTCCCCATCGCCGTATATGAGGGGCTTTTTGGCAGTGCAAAGTGTCCCCATCGCCATATATGAGGGGCCTCTTGGCAGTGCAAGGTGTCCCCATCGCCATATATGAGGGGCTTTTTGGCAGTGCAAAGTGTCCCCATCGCCATATATGCGGAGCTTTTTGCCAGTGCAAAGTGTCCCCATCGCCATATATGAGGGGCTTTTTGGCAGTGCAAAGTGTCCCTATCGCCATATATGAGGGGCTTTTTGGCAGTGCAAGGTGTCCCCATCGCCATATATGAGGGGCTTTTTGGCAGTGCAAGGTGTCCCCATCGCCGTATATGAGGGGCTTTTTGCCATTGCAAGGTGTCCCCATTGCCATATATGAGGGGCTTTTTGGCAGTGCAAGGTGTCCCCATCGCCGTATATGAGGGGCTTTTTGGCAGTGCAAAGTGTCCCCATCGCCATATATGAGGGGCCTCTTGGCAGTGCAAGGTGTCCCCATCGCCATATATGAGGGGCTTTTTGGCAGTGCAAAGTGTCCCCATCGCCATATATGCGGAGCTTTTTGCCAGTGCAAGGTGTCCCCATCGCCATATATGAGGGGCTTTTTGGCAGTCCAAAGGGTCCCCATCGCCATATATGAGGGGCTTTTTGCAGTGCAAAGTGTCCCCATCGCCATATATGAGGGGCCTTTCTGGCAGTGCAAAGTCTCCCCATCGCCATATATGAGGGGCTTTTTGGCAGTGCAAAGTCTCCCCATCGCCATATATGCGGGGCTTTCTGCCAGAGCAAAGTGTCCCCATCGCCATGTATGAGGGGGCTTTTTGCCAGTGCAAAGTGTCCCCATCGCCATATATGAGGGGCTTTTTGGCAGTGCAAAGTGTCCCCATCGCCATGTATGAGGGGCTTTTTGCCGGTGCCAAGTGTCCCCATCGCCATATATGAGGGGCTTTTTGGCAATGCAAAGTGTCCCCATCGCCATGTATGAGGGGCTTTTTGCCGGTGCCAAGTGTCCCCATCGCCGTATATGAGGGGCTTTTTGCCATTGCAAGGTGTCCCCATTGCCATATATGAGGGGCTTTTTGGCAGTGCAAGGTGTCCCCATCGCCGTATATGAGGGGCTTTTTGCCAGTGCAAAGTGTCCCCATCGCCATATATGAGGGGCTTTTTGGCAGTGCAAAGTGTCCCCATCGCTATATATGAGGGGCCTCTTGGCAGTGCAATGTGTTCCCATCGCCATATATGAGGGGCTTTTTGGCAGTGCAAAGTGTCCCCATCGCCATATATGCGGAGCTTTTTGCCAGTGCAAGGTGTCCCCGTCGCCATATATGAGGGGCTTTTTGGCAGTCCAAAGGGTCCCCATCGCCATATATGAGGGGCTTTTTGGCAGTGCAAAGTGTCCCCATCGCCATATATGCGGAGCTTTTTGCCAGTGCAAGGTGTCCCCATCGCCATATATGAGGGGCTTTTTGGCAGTGCAAAGTGTCCCCATCGCCGTATATGAGGGGCTTTTTGCCAGTGCAAAGTGTCCCCATCGCCATATATGAGGGGCTTTTTGGCAGCGCAAAGTGTCCCCATCGCCATATATGAGGGGCTTTTTGGCAGTGCAAAGTGTCCCCATCGCCATATATGAGGGGCTTTTTGGCAGTGCAAAGTGTCCCCATCGCCATATATGAGGGGCCTTTTGGCGGTGCAAAGTGTCCCCATCGCCATATATGAGGGGCTTTTTGGCAGTGCAAAGTCTCCCCATCGGCATATATGCGGGGCTTTCTGCCAGAGCAAAGTGTCCCCATCGCCATGTATGAGGGGCTTTTTGCCAGTGCAAAGTGTCCCCATCGCCATATATGAGGGGCTTTTTGGCAGTGCAAAGTGTCCCCATCGCCATATATGAGGGGCTTTTTGGCAGTGCAAGGTGTCCCCATCGCCGTATATGAGGGGCTTTTTGCCATTGCAAGGTGTCCCCATTGCCATATATGAGGGGCTTTTTGGCAGTGCAAGGTGTCCCCATCGCCGTATATGAGGGGCTTTTTGCCAGTGCAAAGTGTCCCCATCGCCATATATGAGGGGCTTTTTGGCAGTGCAAAGTGTCCCCATCGCCATATATGAGGGGCCTCTTGGCAGTGCAAGGTGTCCCCATCGCCATATATGAGGGGCTTTTTGGCAGTGCAAAGTGTCCCCATCGCCATATATGCGGAGCTTTTTGCCAGTGCAAGGTGTCCCCATCGCCATATATGAGGGGCTTTTTGGCAGTCCAAAGGGTCCCCATCGCCATATATGAGGGGCTTTTTGGCAGTGCAAAGTGTCCCCATCGCCATATATGAGGGGCCTTTTGGCAGTGCAAAGTCTCCCCATCGCCATATATGAGGGGCTTTTTGGCAGTGCAAAGTCTCCCCATCGCCATATATGCGGGGCTTTCTGCCAGAGCAAAGTGTCCCCATCGCCATGTATGAGGGGCTTTTTGCCAGTGCAAAGTGTCCCCATCGCCATGTATGAGGGGCTTTTTGCCGGTGCCAAGTGTCCCCATCGCCATATATGAGGGGCTTTTTGGCAATGCAAAGTGTCCCCATCGCCATGTATGAGGGGCTTTTTGCCGGTGCCAAGTGTCCCCATCGCCGTATATGAGGGGCTTTTTGCCATTGCAAGGTGTCCCCATTGCCATATATGAGGGGCTTTTTGGCAGTGCAAGGTGTCCCCATCGCCATATATGAGGGGCCTTTTGGCGGTGCAAAGTGTCCCCATCGCCATATATGAGGGGCTTTTTGGCAGTGCAAAGTCTCCCCATCGGCATATATGCGGGGCTTTCTGCCAGAGCAAAGTGTCCCCATCGCCATGTATGAGGGGCTTTTTGCCAGTGCAAAGTGTCCCCATCGCCATATATGAGGGGCTTTTTGGCAGTGCAAAGTGTCCCCATCGCCATGTATGAGGGGCTTTTTGGCAGTGCAAAGTGTCCCCATCGCCATATATGAGGGGCTTTTTGGCAGTGCAAGGTGTCCCCATCGCCGTATATGAGGGGCTTTTTGCCATTGCAAGGTGTCCCCATTGCCATATATGAGGGGCTTTTTGGCAGTGCAAGGTGTCCCCATCGCCGTATATGAGGGGCTTTTTGCCAGTGCAAAGTGTCCCCATCGCCATATATGAGGGGCTTTTTGGCAGTGCAAAGTGTCCCCATCGCCATATATGAGGGGCCTCTTGGCAGTGCAAGGTGTCCCCATCGCCATATATGAGGGGCTTTTTGGCAGTGCAAAGTGTCCCCATCGCCATATATGCGGAGCTTTTTGCCAGTGCAAGGTGTCCCCATCGCCATATATGAGGGGCTTTTTGGCAGTCCAAAGGGTCCCCATCGCCATATATGAGGGGCTTTTTGGCAGTGCAAAGTGTCCCCATCGCCATATATGAGGGGCTTTTTGGCAGTGCAAAGTCTCCCCATCGCCATATATGAGGGGCTTTTTGGCAGTGCAAAGTCTCCCCATCGCCATATATGCGGGGCTTTCTGCCAGAGCAAAGTGTCCCCATCGCCATGTATGAGGGGCTTTTTGCCAGTGCAAAGTGTCCCCATCGCCATATATGAGGGGCTTTTTGGCAGTGCAAAGTGTCCCCATCGCCATGTATGAGGGGCTTTTTGCCGGTGCCAAGTGTCCCCATCGCCATATATGAGGGGCTTTTTGGCAATGCAAAGTGTCCCCATCGCCATGTATGAGGGGCTTTTTGCCGGTGCCAAGTGTCCCCATCGCCGTATATGAGGGGCTTTTTGCCATTGCAAGGTGTCCCCATTGCCATATATGAGGGGCTTTTTGGCAGTGCAAGGTGTCCCCATCGCCGTATATGAGGGGCTTTTTGCCAGTGCAAAGTGTCCCCATCGCCATATATGAGGGGCTTTTTGGCAGTGCAAAGTGTCCCCATCGCCATATATGAGGGGCCTCTTGGCAGTGCAATGTGTTCCCATCGCCATATATGAGGGGCTTTTTGGCAGTGCAAAGTGTCCCCATCGCCATATATGCGGAGCTTTTTGCCAGTGCAAGGTGTCCCCATCGCCATATATGAGGGGCTTTTTGGCAGTCCAAAGGGTCCCCATCGCCATATATGAGGGGCTTTTTGGCAGTGCAAAGTGTCCCCATCGCCATATATGCGGAGCTTTTTGCCAGTGCAAGGTGTCCCCATCGCCATATATGAGGGGCTTTTTGGCAGTGCAAAGTGTCCCCATCGCCGTATATGAGGGGCTTTTTGCCAGTGCAAAGTGTCCCCATCGCCATATATGAGGGGCTTTTTGGCAGCGCAAAGTGTCCCCATCGCCATATATGAGGGGCTTTTTGGCAGTGCAAAGTGTCCCCATCGCCATATATGAGGGGCTTTTTGGCAGTGCAAAGTGTCCCCATCGCCATATATGAGGGGCCTTTTGGCGGTGCAAAGTGTCCCCATCGCCATATATGAGGGGCTTTTTGGCAGTGCAAAGTGTCCCCATCGCCATATATGAGGGGCTTTTTGGCAGTGCAAAGTGTCTCCATCGCCATATATGAGGGGCTTTTTGGCAGTGCAAAGTGTCCCCATCGCCATATATGAGGGGCCTTTTGGCAGTGCAAAGTGTCCCCATCGCCATATACGAGGGGCTTTTTGGCAGTGCAAAGTGTCCCCATCGCCATATATGCGGAGCTTTTTGCCAGTGCAAGGTGTCCCCATCGCCATATATGAGGGGCTTTTTGGCAGTCCAATGTGTCCCCATCGCCGTATATGAGGGGCCTTTTGGCAGTGCAAAGTCTCCCCATCGCCATATATGAGGGGCTTTTTGGCAGTGCAAAGTCTCCCCATCGCCATATATGCGGGGCTTTCTGCCAGAGCAAAGTGTCCCCATCGCCATGTATGAGGGGCTTTTTGCCAGTGCAAAGTGTCCCCATCGCCATATATGAGGGGCTTTTTGGCAGTGCAAAGTGTCCCCATCGCCATGTATGAGGGGCTTTTTGGCAGTGCAAAGTGTCCCCATCGCCATATATGAGGGGCTTTTGGCAGTGCAAGGTGTCCCCATCGCCGTATATGAGGGGCTTTTTGCCATTGCAAGGTGTCCCCATTGCCATATATGAGGGGCTTTTTGGCAGTGCAAGGTGTCCCCATCGCCGTATATGAGGGGCTTTTTGCCAGTGCAAAGTGTCCCCATCGCCATATATGAGGGGCTTTTTGGCAGTGCAAAGTGTCCCCATCGCCATATATGAGGGGCCTCTTGGCAGTGCAAGGTGTCCCCATCGCCATATATGAGGGGCTTTTTGGCAGTGCAAAGTGTCCCCATCGCCATATATGCGGAGCTTTTTGCCAGTGCAAGGTGTCCCCATCGCCATATATGAGGGGCTTTTTGGCAGTCCAAAGGGTCCCCATCGCCATATATGAGGGGCTTTTTGGCAGTGCAAAGTGTCCCCATCGCCATATATGAGGGGCTTTTTGCCAGTGCAAAGTGTCCCCATCGCCATATATGAGGGGCTTTTTGGCAGTGCAAAGTGTCCCCATCGCCATATATGAGGGGCCTCTTGGCAGTGCAAGGTGTCCCCATCGCCATATATGAGGGGCTTTTTGGCAGTGCAAAGTGTCCCCATCGCCATATATGCGGAGCTTTTTGCCAGTGCAAGGTGTCCCCATCGCCATATATGAGGGGCTTTTTGGCAGTCCAAAGGGTCCCCATCGCCATATATGAGGGGCTTTTTGGCAGTGCAAAGTGTCCCCATCGTCGTATATGAGGGGCCTTTTGCCAGTGCAAAGTGTCCCCATCGCCATATATGAGGGGCTTTTTGGCAGTCCAGAGTGTCCCCATCGCCATATATGCGGGGCTTTCTGCCAGTGCAAAGTGTCCCCATCGCCATATATGAGGGGCTTTTTGCCAGTGCAAAGTGTCCCCATCGCCATGTATGAGGGGCTTTTTGGCAGTGCAAAGTCTCCCCATGGCCATATATGAGGGGCTTTTTGCCGGTGCCAAGTGTCCCCATCGCCATATATGAGGGGCTCTTTGCCATTGCAAAGTGTCTCCATCGCCATATATGAGGGGCTTTTTGGTAGTGCAAAGTGTCCCCATCGCCGTATATGAGGGGCTTTTTGCCAGTGCAAAGTGTCCCCATCGCCATATATGAGGGGCTTTTTGGCAGTGCAAAGTGTCCCCATCGCCATATATGAGGGGCCTTTTGGCAGTGCAAAGTGTCCCCATCGCCATATATGAGGGCTTTTTGGCAGTGCAAAGTGTCCCCATCGCCATATATGCGGAGCTTTTTGTCAGTGCAAGGTGTCCCCATCGCCATATATGAGGGGCTTTTTGGCAGTCCAAAGGGTCCCCATCGCAATATATAAGGGGCTTTTTGGCAGTGCAAAGTGTCCCCATCGCCATATATGAGGGGCTTTTTGGCAGTGCAAAGTGTCCCATCGCCATATATGAGGGGCCTTTTGCCAGTGCAAAGTGTCCCCATCGCCATATATGAGGGGCTTTTTGGCAGCGCAAAGTGTCCCCATCGCCATATATGAGGGGCTTTTTGGCAGTGCAAAGTGTCTCCATCGCCATATATGAGGGGCTTTTTGCCGGTGCAAAGTGTCCCCATCGCCATATATGAGGGGCTTTTTGGCAGTGCAAAGTGTCCCCATCGCCATATATGAGGGGCTTTTTGCCAGTGCAAGGGGTCCCCATCGCCATATATGAGGGGCTTTTTGGCAGTGCAAGGGGTCCCATCGCCATATATGCGGAGCTTTTTGCCAGTGCAAGGTGTCCCCATCGCCATATATGAGGGGCTTTTTGGCAGTCCAAAGGGTCCCCATCGCCATATATGAGGGGCTTTTTGGCAGTGCGAAGTGTCCCCATCGCCATATATGAGGGGCTTTTTGGGCAGTGCAAAGTGTCCCCATCGCCGTATATGAGGGGCCTTTTGCCAGTGCAAAGTGTCCCCATCGCCATATATGAGGGGCTTTTTGGCAGTCCAGAGTGTCCCCATCGCCATATATGCGGGGCTTTCTGCCAGTGCAAAGTGTCCCCATCGCCATATATGAGGGGCTTTTTGCCAGTGCAAAGTGTCCCCATCGCCATGTATGAGGGGCTTTTTGGCAGTGCAAAGTCTCCCCATGGCCATATATGAGGGGCTTTTTGCGGTGCCAAGTGTCCCCATCGCCATATATGAGGGCTCTTTGCCATTGCAAAGTGTCCCCATCGCCATATATGAGGGGCTTTTTGGTAGTGCAAAGTGTCCCCATCGCCGTATATGAGGGGCTTTTTGCCAGTGCAAAGTGTCCCCATCGCCATATATGAGGGGCTTTTGGCAGTGCAAAGTGTCCCCATCGCCATATATGAGGGGCCTTTTGGCAGTGCAAAGTGTCCCCATCGCCATATATGAGGGGCTTTTTGGCAGTGCAAAGTGTCCCCATCGCCATATATGCGGAGCTTTTTGTCAGTGCAAGGTGTCCCATCGCCATATATGAGGGGCTTTTTGGCAGTCCAAAGGGTCCCCATCGCAATATATAAGGGGCTTTTTGCAGTGCAAAGTGTCCCCATCGCCATATATGAGGGCTTTTTGGCAGTGCAAAGTGTCCCCATCGCCATATATGAGGGGCCTTTTGCCAGTGCAAAGTGTCCCCATCGCCATATATGAGGGGCTTTTTGGCAGCGCAAAGTGTCCCCATCGCCATATATGAGGGGCTTTTTGGCAGTGCAAAGTGTCTCCATTGCCATATATGAGGGGCTTTTTGCCGGTGCAAAGTGTCCCCATCGCCATATATGAGGGGCTTTTTGGCAGTGCAAAGTGTCCCCATCGCCATATATGAGGGGCTTTTTGCCAGTGCAAGGGGTCCCCATCGCCATATATGAGGGGCTTTTTGGCAGTGCAAAGTGTCCCCATCGCCATATATGAGGGGCTTTTTGCCAGTGCAAAGTGTCCCCATCGCCATATATGAGGGGCTTTTTGGCAGCGCAAAGTGTCCCCATCGCCGTATATGAGGGGCTTTTTGCCATTGCAAGGTGTCCCCATTGCCATATATGAGGGGCTTTTTGGCAGTGCAAAGTGTCTCCATCGCCATATATGAGGGGCGTTTTGGCAGTGCAAAGCCTCCCCATCGCCATATATGAGGGGCTTTTTGGCAGTCCAAAGTGTCCCCATCGCCGTAAATGAGGGGCTTTTTGCCAGTGCAAAGTGTCCCCATCGCCATATATGAGGGGCTTTTTGGCAGCGCAAAGTGTCCCCATCGCCATATATGAGGGGCTTTTTGGCAGTGCAAAGTGTCCCCATCGCCATATATGAGGAGCTTTTTGCCAGTGCAAGGGGCCCCATCGCCATATATGAGGGGCTTTTTGGCACTCCAAAGTGTCCCATCGCCGTATATGAGGGGCTTTTTGCCAGTGCAAAGTGTCCCCATCGCCATATATGAGGGGCCTTTTCCCGGTGCAAAGTGTCCCCATCGCCATATATGAGGGGCTTTTTGGCAGTGCAAAGTGTCCCCATCGCCATATATGAGGGGCTTTTTGGCAGTGCAAAGTGTCCCCATCGCCATATATGCGGAACTTTTTGGCAGTGCAAGGTGTCCCCATCGCCATATATGAGGAGCTTTTTGGCAGTCCAAAGTGTCCCCATCGCCGTATATGAGGGGCTTTTTGCCAGTGCAAAGTGTCCCCATCGCCATATATGAGGGGCTTTTTGGCAGCGCAAAGTGTCCCCATCACCATATATGAGGGGCTTTTTGGAAATGCAAAGTGTCTCCATCGCCATATATGAGCGGTTTTTTGGCAGTGCAAAGCGTCCCCATCGCCATATATGAGGGGCCTTTTGGCAGTGCAAAGTGTCCCCATCGCCATATATGAGGGGCTTTTTGGCAGTGGCAAAGTGTCCCCATCGCCATATATGAGGGGCTTTTTGGCAATGCAAAGTGTCTCCATCGCCATATATGAGGGGCTTTTTGGCAAAGCAAAGTGTCCCCATCGCCATATATGAGGGGCCCTTTTGGCACTGCAAAGTGTCCCCGTCGCCACATATGAGGGGCTTTTTGGCAGTGAAAAGTGTCCCCATCGCCATATATGCGGAGCTTTTTGCCAGTGCAAGGTGTCCCCATCGCCATATATGAGGGGCTTTTTGGCAGTCCAATGTGTCCCCATCGCCGTATATGAGGGGCCTTTTGGTAGTGCAAAGTGTCCCCATCGCCATATATGAGGGGCTTTTTGGCAGCGCAAAGTGTCCCCATCGCCATATATGAGGGGCCTTTTGGCAGTGCAAAGTGTCCCCATCGCCATATATGAGGGGCCTTTTGGCAGTGCAAAGTGTCCCCATCGCCATATATGAGGGGCTTTTTGGCAGTGCAAAGTGTCCCCATCGCCATATATGCGGAGCTTTTTGTCAGTGCAAGGTGTCCCCATCGCCATATATGAGGGGCTTTTTGGCAGTCCAAAGGGTCCCCATCGCAATATATAAGGGGCTTTTTTCGCAGTGCAAAGTGTCCCCATCGCCATATATGAGGGGCTTTTTGGCAGTGCAAAGTGTCCCCATCGCCATATATGAGGGGCCTTTTGCCAGTGCAAAGTGTCCCCATCGCCATATATGAGGGCTTTTTGGCAGCGCAAAGTGTCCCCATCGCCATATATGAGGGGCTTTTTGGCAGTGCAAAGTGTCTCCATCGCCATATATGAGGGGCTTTTTGCCGGTGCAAAGTGTCCCCATCGCCATATATGAGGGGCTTTTTGGCAGTGCAAAGTGTCCCCATCGCCATATATGAGGGGCTTTTTGCCAGTGCTAGGGGTCCCCATCGCCATATATGAGGGGCTTTTTGGCAGTGCAAAGTGTCCCCATCGCCATATATGAGGGGCTTTTTGCCAGTGCAAAGTGTCCCCATCGCCATATATGAGGGGCTTTTTGGCAGCGCAAAGTGTCCCCATCGCCGTATATGAGGGGCTTTTTGCCATTGCAAGGTGTCCCCATTGCCATATATGAGGGCTCTTTGCCATTGCAAAGTGTCCCCATCGCCATATATGAGGGGCTTTTGGTAGTGCAAAGTGTCCCCATCGCCGTATATGAGGGGCTTTTTGCCAGTGCAAAGTGTCCCCATCGCCATATATGAGGGGCTTTTTGGCAGTGCAAAGTGTCCCCATCGCCATATATGAGGGGCCTTTTGGCAGTGCAAAGTGTCCCCATCGCCATATATGAGGGGCTTTTTGGCAGTGCAAAGTGTCCCCATCCGCCATATATGCGGAGCTTTTTGTCAGTGCAAGGTGTCCCCATCGCCATATATGAGGGGCTTTTTGGCAGTCCAAAGGGTCCCCATCGCAATATATAAGGGGCTTTTTGGCAGTGCAAAGTGTCCCCATCGCCATATATGAGGGGCTTTTTGGCAGTGCAAAGTGTCCCCATCGCCATATATGAGGGGCCTTTTGCCAGTGCAAAGTGTCCCCATCGCCATATATGAGGGGCTTTTTGGCAGCGCAAAGTGTCCCCATCGCCATATATGAGGGGCTTTTTGCAGTGCAAAGTGTCTCCATCGCCATATATGAGGGGCTTTTTGCCGGTGCAAAGTGTCCCCATCGCCATATATGAGGGGCTTTTTGGCAGTGCAAAGTGTCCCCATCGCCATATATGAGGGGCTTTTTGCCAGTGCAAGGGTCCCCATCGCCATATATGAGGGGCTTTTTGGCAGTGCAAAGTGTCCCCATCGCCATATATGAGGGGCTTTTTGCCAGTGCAAAGTGTCCCCATCGCCATATATGAGGGGCTTTTTGGCAGCGCAAAGTGTCCCCATCGCCGTATATGAGGGGCTTTTTGCCATTGCAAGGTGTCCCCATTGCCATATATGAGGGGCTTTTTGGCAGTGCAAAGTGTCTCCATCGCCATATATGAGGGGCGTTTTGGCAGTGCAAAGCCTCCCATCGCCATATATGAGGGGCTTTTTGGCAGTCCAAAGTGTCCCCATCGCCGTAAATGAGGGCTTTTTGCCAGTGCAAAGTGTCCCCATCGCCATATATGAGGGGCTTTTTGGCAGCGCAAAGTGTCCCCATCGCCATATATGAGGGGCTTTTTGGCAGTGCAAAGTGTCCCCATCGCCATATATGAGGAGCTTTTTGCCAGTGCAAGGGGCCCCATCGCCATATATGAGGGGCTTTTTGGCACTCCAAAGTGTCCCCATCGCCGTATATGAGGGGCTTTTTGCCAGTGCAAAGTGTCCCCATCGCCATATATGAGGGGCTTTTTCCCGGTGCAAAGTGTCCCCATCGCCATATATGAGGGGCTTTTTGGTAGTGCAAAGTGTCCCCATCGCCATATATGAGGGGCTTTTTGGCAGTGCAAAGTGTCCCCATCGCCATATATGCGGAACTTTTGGCAGTGCAAGGTGTCCCCATCGCCATATATGAGGAGCTTTTTGGCAGTCCAAAGTGTCCCCATCGCCGTATATGAGGGGCTTTTTTGCCAGTGCAAAGTGTCCCCATCGCCATATATGAGGGGCTTTTTGGCAGCGCAAAGTGTCCCCATCGCCATATATGAGGGGCTTTTTGGAAATGCAAAGTGTCTCCATCGCCATATATGAGCGGTTTTTTGGCAGTGCAAAGCGTCCCCATCGCCATATATGAGGGGCCTTTTGGCAGTGCAAAGTGTCCCCATCGCCATATATGAGGGGCTTTTTGGCAGTGCAAAGTGTCCCCATCGCCATATATGAGGGGCTTTTGGCAATGCAAAGTGTCTCCATCGCCATATATGAGGGGCTTTTTGGCAAAGCAAAGTGTCCCCATCGCCATATATGAGGGGCCTTTTGGCACTGCAAAGTGTCCCCGTCGCCACATATGAGGGGCTTTTTGGCAGTGAAAAGTGTCCCCATCGCCATATATGCGGAGCTTTTTGCCAGTGCAAGGTGTCCCCATCGCCATATATGAGGGGCTTTTTGGCAGTCCAATGTGTCCCCATCGCCGTATATGAGGGGCCTTTTGGTAGTGCAAAGTGTCCCCATCGCCATATATGAGGGGCTTTTTGGCAGCGCAAAGTGTCCCCATCGCCATATATGAGGGGCTTTTTGGCAGTGCAAAGTGTCCCCATCGCCATATATGAGGGCCTTTTGGCAGTGCAAAGTGTCCCCATCGCCATATATGAGGGGCTTTTTGGCAGTGCAAAGTGTCCCCATCGCCATATATGCGGAGCTTTTTGTCAGTGCAAGGTGTCCCCATCGCCATATATGAGGGGCTTTTTGGCAGTCCAAAGGGTCCCCATCGCAATATATAAGGGGCTTTTTGGCAGTGCAAAGTGTCCCCATCGCCATATATGAGGGGCTTTTTGGCAGTGCAAAGTGTCCCCATCGCCATATATGAGGGGCCTTTTGCCAGTGCAAAGTGTCCCCATCGCCATATATGAGGGGCTTTTTGGCAGCGCAAAGTGTCCCCATCGCCATATATGAGGGGCTTTTTGGCAGTGCAAAGTGTCTCCATCGCCATATATGAGGGGCTTTTTGCCGGTGCAAAGTGTCCCCATCGCCATATATGAGGGGCTTTTTGGCAGTACAAAGTGTCCCCATCGCCATACATGAGGGGCTCTTTGCCAGTGCTAGGGGTCCCCATCGCCATATATGAGGGGCTTTTTGGCAGTGCAAAGTGTCCCATCGCCATATATGAGGGGCTTTTTGCCAGTGCAAAGTGTCCCCATCGCCATATATGAGGGGCTTTTTGGCAGCGCAAAGTGTCCCCATCGCCGTATATGAGGGGCTTTTTGCCATTGCAAGGTGTCCCCATTGCCATATATCAGGGGCTTTTTGGCAGTGCAAAGTGTCTCCATCGCCATATATGAGGGGCTTTTTGGCAGTGCAAAGCCTCCCCATCGCCATATATGAGGGGCCTTTTGGCAGTGCAAGGTGTCCCTATCGCCATATACGAGGGGATTTTTGGCAGTGCAAAGTGTCCCCATTGCCATATATGCGGAGCCCTTTGCCAGTGCAAGGTGTTCCCATCGCCACATATGAGGGGCTTTTTGCCAGTGCAAAGTGTCCCCATCGCCGTATATGAGGGGCCTTTTGGTAGTGCAAAGTGTCCCCATCGCCATATATGAGGAGCTTTTTGGCAGCGCAAAGTGTCCCCATCACCATATATGAGGGGCTTTTTGGCAGTGCAAGGTGTCCCCATCGCCATATATGATGGGCTTTTTGGCAGTGCAAAGTGTCCATCGCCATATATGCGGAGCTTTTTGCCAGTGCAAGGTGTCCCCATCGCCATATATGAGGGGCTTTTTGGCAGTCCAAAGTGTCCCCATCGCCGTAAATGAGGGGCTTTTTGCCAGTGCAAAGTGTCCCCATCGCCATATATGAGGGGTTTTTTGGCAGCGCAAAGTGTCCCCATCGCCATATATGAGGGGCTTTTTGGCAGTGCAAAGTGTCCCCATCGCCATATATGAGGAGCTTTTTGCCAGTGCAAGGGGCCCCATCGCCATATATGAGGGGCTTTTTGGCACTCCAAAGTGTCCCCATCGCCGTATATGAGGGGCTTTTTGCCAGTGCAAAGTGTCCCCATCGCCATATATGAGGGGCTTTTTCCCGGTGCAAAGTGTCCCCATCGCCATATATGAGGGGCTTTTTGGCAGCGCAAAGTGTCCCATCGCCGTATATGAGGGGCTTTTTGGCAGTGCAAAGTGTCCCCATCGCCATATATGCGGAGCTTTTTGGCAGTGCAAGGTGTCCCCATCGCCATATATGAGGAGCTTTTTGGCAGTCCAAAGTGTCCCCATCGCCGTATATGAGGGGCTTTTTGCCAGTGCAAAGTGTCCCCATCGCCATATATGAGGGGCTTTTTGGCAGCGCAAAGTGTCCCATCGCCATATATGAGGGGCTTTTTGGAAATGCAAAGTGTCTCCATCGCCATATATGAGCGGTTTTTTGGCAGTGCAAAGCGTCCCCATCGCCATATATGAGGGGCCTTTTGGCAGTGCAAAGTGTCCCCATCGCCATATATGAGGGGCTTTTTGGCAGTGCAAAGTGTCCCCATCGCCATATATGAGGGGCTTTTTGGCAATGCAAAGTGTCTCCATCGCCATATATGAGGGGCTTTTTGGCAAAGCAAAGTGTCCCCATCGCCATATATGAGGGGCCTTTTGGCACTGCAAAGTGTCCCCGTCGCCACATATGAGGGGCTTTTTGGCAGTGAAAAGTGTCCCCATCGCCATATATGCGGAGCTTTTTGCCAGTGCAAGGTGTCCCCATCGCCATATATGAGGGGCTTTTTGGCAGTCCAATGTGTCCCCATCGCCGTATATGAGGGGCCTTTTGGTAGTGCAAAGTGTCCCCATCGCCATATATGAGGGGCTTTTTGGCAGCGCAAAGTGTCCCCATCGCCATGTATGAGGGCTTTTTGGCAGTGCAAAGTGTCCCCATCGCCATATATGAGGGGCTTTTCTGCCGGTGCAAAGTGTCCCCATCGCCATATATGAGGGGCTTTTTGGCAGTGCAATGTGTCCCCATCGCCGTATATGAGGGGCTTTTTGCCATTGCAAGGTGTCCCCATTGCCATATATGAGGGGCTTTTTGGCAGTGCAAAGTGTCCCCATCGCCGTATATGAGGAGCTTTTTGGAAGTGCAAAGTGTCCCCATCGCCATATATGAGGGGCTTTTTGGCAGTGCAAAGTGTCCCCATCGCCATATATGAGGGGCTTTTTGGCAGTGCAAAGTGTCCCCATCGCCATATATGAGGGGCTTTCTGCCAGTGCAAAGTGTCCCCATCGCCATATATGAGGGGCTTTTTGGCAGTGCAAAGTGTCCCATCACCATATATGAGGGGCTTTTGGGCAATGCAAAGTGTTCCATCGCCATATATGAGGGGCTTTTTGGTAGTGCAAAGTGTCCCCATCGCCATATATGAGGGGCTTTTTGCCAGTGCAAGGTGTCCCCATCGCCATATATGAGGGGCCTTTTGGCAGTCCAAAGGGTCCCCATCGCCATATATGAGGGGCTTTTTTGGCAGTGCAAAGTGTCCCCATCCCCGTATATGAGGGGCCTTTTGCCAGTGCAAAGTGTCCCCATCGCCATATATGAGGGGCTTTTTCGCAGTGCAAAGTGTCCCCATCGCCATATATGCGGAGCTCTTTGCCAGTGCAAGGTGTCCCCATCGCCATATATGAGGGGCTTTTTGGCAGTCCAAAGTGTCCCCATCGCCGTATATGAGGGGCTTTTTGCCAGTGCAAAGTGTCCCCATCGCCATATATGAGGGGCTTTTTGGCAGCGCAAAGTGTCCCCATCGCCATATATGAGGGGCTTTTTGGCAATGCAAAGTGTCTCCATCGCCATGTATGAGGGGCTTTTTGGCAGTGCAAAGTGTCCCCATCGCCATATATGAGGGGCCTTTTGGCAGTGCAAAGTGTCCCCATTGCCATATATGAGGGCCTTTTTGGCAGTGCAAAGTGTCCCCATCGCCATATATGAGGGGCTTTTTGGCAGTGCAAAGTGTCTCCATCGCCATATATGAGGGGCTTTTTGGCAGAGCAAAGTGTCCCCATCGCCATATATGAGGGGCCTTTTGGCAGTGCAAAGTGTCCCCGTCGCCATATATGAGGGGCTTTTTGGCAGTGCAAAGTGTCCCCATCGCCATATATGCGGAGCTTTTTGCCAGTGTAAGGTGTCCCCATCGCCATATATCAGGGGCTTTTTGGCAGTGCAAAGTGTCCCCATCGCCGTATATGAGGGGCCTTTTGGTAGTGCAAAGTGTCCCCATCGCCATATATGAGGGGCTTTTTGGCAGCGCAAAGTGTCCCCATCGCCATGTATGAGGGGCCTTTTGGCAGTGCAAAGTGTCCCCATCGCCATATATGAGGGGCTTTTCTGCCGGTGCAAAGTGTCCCCATCGCCATATATGAGGGGCTTTTTGGCAGTGCAATGTGTCCCCATCGCCGTATATGAGGGGCTTTTTGCCATTGCAAGGTGTCCCCATTGCCATATATGAGGGGCTTTTTGGCACTGCAAAGTGTCCCCATCGCCGTATATGAGGAGCTTTTTGGAAGTGCAAAGTGTCCCCATCGCCATATATGAGGGGCTTTTTGCCAGTGCAAAGTGTCCCCATCGCCATATATGAGGGGCTTTTTGGCAGTGCAAAGTGTCCCCATCGCCATATATGAGGGGCTTTCTGCCAGTGCAAAGTGTCCCCATCGCCATATATGAGGGGCTTTTTGGCAGTGCAAAGTGTCACCATCGCCATATATGAGGGGCTTTTTGCCAGTGCAAAGTGTCCCCATCGCCATATATGAGGGGCTTTTGGGCAATGCAAAGTGTTCCATCGCCATATATGAGGGGCCTTTTGGCAGTCCAAAGGGTCCCCATCGCCATATATGAGGGGCTTTTTGGCAGTGCAAAGTGTCCCCATCGCCGTATATGAGGGGCCTTTCTGCCAGTGCAAAGTGCACCCATCGCCATATATGAGGGGCTTTTTGGCAGCGCAAAGTGTCCCCATCGCCATATTAGAGGGGCTTTTTGGCAGTGCAAAGTGTCGCCATCGCCATATATGAGGGGCTTTTTGCCGGTGCAAAGTGTCCCCATCGCCATATATGAGGGGCTTTTTGGCAGTGCAAGGTGTCCCCATCGCCGTATATGAGGGGCTTTTTGCCATTGCAAAGTGTCCCCATCGCCATATATGAGGGGCTTTTTGGTAGTGCAAAGTGTCCCCATCGCCGTATATGAGGAGCTTTTTGGAAGTGCAAAGTGTCTCCATCGCCATATATGAGGGGCTTTTTGGCAGTGCAAAGTGTCCCCATCGCCATATATGAGGGGCTTTTTGGCAGTGCAAAGTGTCCCCATCGCCCTATATGAGGGGCTTTTTGGCAGTCCAAAGGGTCCCCATCGCCATATATGAGGGGCTTTTTGGCAGTGCAAAGTGTCCCCATCGCCATATATGCGGGGCTTTCTGCCAGTGCAAAGTGTCCCCATCGCCATGTATGAGGGGCTTTTTGCCAGTGCAAAGTGTTCCCATCGCCATATATGAGGGGCTTTCTGCCAGTGCAAAGTGTCCCCATCGCCATATATGAGGGGCCTTTTGGCAGTGCAAGGTGTCCCCATCGCCGTATATGAGGGGCTTTTTGCCATTGCAAGGTGTCCCCATTGCCATATATGAGGGGCTTTTTGGCAGTGCAAAGTGTCCCCATCGCCGTATATGAGGAGCTTTTTGGAAGTGCAAAGTGTCCCCATCGCCATGTATGAGGGGCTTTTTGCCAGTGCAAAGTGTCCCCATCGCCATATATGAGGGGCTTTTTGGCAGTGCAAAGTGTCCCCATCGCCGTATATGAGGGGCTTTTTGCCAGTGCAAAGTGTCCCCATCGCCATATATGAGGGGCTTTTTGGCAGTGCAAAGTGTCCCCATCGCCATATATGAGGGGCTTTTTGCCAATGCAAAGTGTCCCCATCGCCATATATGAGGGGCTTTTGGGCAATGCAAAGTGTTCCATCGCCATATATGAGGGGCCTTTTGGCAGTCCAAAGGGTCCCCATCGCCATATATGAGGGGCTTTTTGGCAGTGCAAAGTGTCCCCATCGCCGTATATGAGGGGCCTTTCTGCCAGTGCAAAGTGCACCCATCGCCATATATGAGGGGCTTTTTGGCAGCGCAAAGTGTCCCCATCGCCATATTAGAGGGGCTTTTTGGCAGTGCAAAGTGTCGCCATCGCCATATATGAGGGGCTTTTTGCCGGTGCAAAGTGTCCCCATCGCCATATATGAGGGGCTTTTTGGCAGTGCAAGGTGTCCCCATCGCCGTATATGAGGGGCTTTTTGCCATTGCAAAGTGTCCCCATCGCCATATATGAGGGGCTTTTTGGTAGTGCAAAGTGTCCCCATCGCCGTATATGAGGAGCTTTTTGGAAGTGCAAAGTGTCTCCATCGCCATATATGAGGGGCTTTTTGGCAGTGCAAAGTGTCCCCATCGCCATATATGAGGGGCTTTTTGGCAGTGCAAAGTGTCCCCATCGCCCTATATGAGGGGCTTTTTGGCAGTCCAAAGGGTCCCCATCGCCATATATGAGGGGCTTTTTGGCAGTGCAAAGTGTCCCCATCGCCATATATGCGGGGCTTTCTGCCAGTGCAAAGTGTCCCCATCGCCATGTATGAGGGGCTTTTTGCCAGTGCAAAGTGTCCCCATCGCCATATATGAGGGGCTTTCTGCCAGTGCAAAGTGTCCCCATCGCCATATATGAGGGGCCTTTTGGCAGTGCAAGGTGTCCCCATCGCCGTATATGAGGGGCTTTTTGCCATTGCAAGGTGTCCCCATTGCCATATATGAGGGGCTTTTTGGCAGTGCAAAGTGTCCCCATCGCCGTATATGAGGAGAGCTTTTTGGAAGTGCAAAGTGTCCCCATCGCCATATATGAGGGCTTTTTGGCAGTGCAAAGTGTCCCCATCGCCATATATGAGGGGCTTTTTGGCAGTGCAAAGTGTCCCCATCGCCATATATGAGGGGCTTTTTGGCAGTCCAAAGTGTCCCCATCGCCATATATGAGGAGCTTTGTGGCAGTCCAAAGTGTCCCCATCGCCATATATGCGGGGCTTTCTGCCAGTGCAAAGTGTCCCCATCGCCATGTATGAGGGGTTTTTTGCCAGTGCAAAGTGTCCCCATCGCCATATATGAGGGGGTTTTTGGCAGTGCAAAGTGTCCCCATCGCCGTATATGAGGGGCTTTTTGCCAGTGCAAAGTGTCCCCATCGCCATATATGAGGGGCTTTTGGCAGTGCAAAGTGTCCCCATCGCCATATATGAGGGGCTTTTTGCCAATGCAAAGTGTCCCCATCGCCATATATGAGGGGCTTTTGGGCAATGCAAAGTGTACCATCGCCATATATGAGGGGCCTTTTGGCAGTCCAAAGGGTCCCCATCGCCATATATGAGGGGCTTTTTGGCAGTGCAAAGTGTCCCCATCGCCGTATATGAGGGGCCTTTTGCCAGTGCAAAGTGTCCCCATCGCCATATATGAGGGGCTTTTTGGCAGCGCAAAGTGTCCCCATCGCCATATTAGAGGGGCTTTTTGGCAGTGCAAAGTGTCCCCATCGCCATATATGAGGGGCTTTTTGCCGGTGCAAAGTGTCCCCATCGCCATATATGAGGGGCTTTTTGGCAGTGCAAGGTGTCCCCATCGCCGTATATGAGGGGCTTTTTGCCATTGCAAAGTGTCCCCATCGCCGTATATGAGGAGCTTTTTGGAAGTGCAAAGTGTCCCCATCGCCATATATGAGGGGCTTTTTGGCAGTGCAAAGTGTCCCCATCGCCATATATGAGGGGCTTTTGGCAGTGCAAAGTGTCCCCATCGCCCTATATGAGGGGCTTTTGGCAGTCCAAAGTGTCCCCATCGCCATATATGAGGGGCTTTTTGGCAGTCCAAAGTGTCCCCATCGCCATATATGCGGGGCTTTCTGCCAGTGCAAAGTGTCCCCATCGCCATGTATGAGGGGCTTTTTGCCAGTGCAAAGTGTCCCCATCGCCATATATGAGGGGCTTTCTGCCAGTGCAAAGTGTCCCCATCGCCATATATGAGGGGCCTTTTGGCAGTGCAAGGTGTCCCCATCGCCATATATGAGGGGCTTTTTGCCATTGCAAGGTGTCCCCATTGCCATATATGAGGGGCTTTTTGGCAGTGCAAAGTGTCCCCATCGCCGTATATGAGGAGCTTTTTGGAAGTGCAAAGTGTCCCCATCGCCATATATGAGGGGCTTTTTGGCAGTGCAAAGTGTCCCCATCGCCATATATGAGGGGCTTTTTGGCAGTGCAAAGTGTCCCCATCGCCATATATGAGGGGCTTTTTGGCAGTCCAAAGTGTCCCCATCGCCATATATGAGGAGCTTTGTGGCAGTCCAAAGTGTCCCCGTCGCCATATATGCGGGGCTTTTGCCAGTGCAAAGTTGTCCCCATCGCCATATATGAGGGGCTTTTTGCCAGTGCAAAGTGTCCCCATCGCCATATATGAGGGGGTTTTTGGCAGTGCAAAGTGTCCCCATCGCCATATATGCGGGGCTTTCTGCCAGTGCAAAGTGTCCCCATCGCCATATATGAGGGGCTTTTTGGTAGTGCAAAGTGTCCCCATCGCCATATATGAGGGGCTTTTTGGCAGTGCAAAGTGTCTCCATCGCCATATATGAGGGGCTTTTTGGCATTGCAAAGTGTCCCCATCGCCATATATGAGGGGCCTTTTGGCAGTGCAAAGTGTTCCCATCGCTATATATGCGGAGCTTTTTGGCAGTGCAACGTGTCCCCATCGCCATATATGAGGGGCTTTTTGGCAGTGCAAAGTGTCCCCATCGCCGTATAAGAGGGGATTTTTGCCAGTGCAAAGTGTCCCCATCGCCATATATGAGGGGCTTTTTGGCAGCGCAAAGTGTCCCCATCGCCATATATGAGGGGCTTTTTGCCAGTGCAAAGTGTCCCCATCGCCATATATGAGGGGCTTTTTGGCAGTGCAAAGTGTCCCCATCGCCATATATGCGGAGCTTTTTGCCAGTGCAAGGTGTCCCCATCGCCATATATGAGGGGCTTTTTGGCAGTCCAAAGGGTCCCCATCGCCATATATGAGGGGCTTTTTGGCAGTGCAAAGTGTCCCCATCGCCGTATATGAGGGGCCTTTTGCCAGTGCAAAGTGTCCCCATCGCCATATATGAGGGGCTTTTTGGCAGCGCAAAGTGTCCCCATCGCCATATTTGAGGGGCTTTTTGGCAGTGCAAAGTGTCCCCATCGCCATATATGAGGGGCTTTTTGCCGGTGCAAAGTGTCCCCAACGCCATATATGAGGGGCTTTTTGGCAGTGCAAGGTGTCCCCATCGCCGTATATGAGGGGCTTTTTGCCATTGCAAGGTGTCCCCATTGCGATATGTGAGGGGCCTTTCGGCAGTGCAAAGTGTCCCCATCGCCGTATATGAGGACCTTTTTGGAAGTGCAGAGTGTCCCCATCGCCATATATGAGGGGCTTTTTGGCAGTGCAAAGTGTCCCCATCTCCATATATGAGGGGCTCTTTGGCAGTCCAGAGTGTCCCCATCGCCATATATGAGGGGCTTTTTGGCAGTGCAAAGTGTCCCCATCGCCATGTATGAGGGGCTTTTTGCCAGTTCAAAGTGTCCCCATCGCCATATATGAGGGGCTTTCTGCCAGTGCAAAGTGTCCCCATCGCCATATATGAGGGGCTTTTTGGCAGTGCAAAGTGTCCCCATCGCCATATATGCGGGGCTTTCTGCCAGTGCAAAGTGTCCCCATCGCCATATATGAGGGGCTTTTTGGTAGTGCAAAGTGTCCCCATCGCCATATATGAGGGGCTTTTTGCCAGTGCAAAGTGTCTCCATCGCCATATATGAGGGGCTTTTTGGCAGTGCAAAGTGTCCCCATCGCCATATATGAGGGGCCTTTTGGCAGTGCAAAGTGTCCCCATCGCCATATATGAGGGGCTTTTTGGCAGTCCAAAGTGTCCCCATCGCCATATATGCGGAGATTTTTGGCAGTGCAAGGTGTCCCCATCGCCATATATGAGGGGCTTTTTGGCAGTCCAAAGTGTCCCCATCGCCGTATAAGAGGGGATTTTTGCCAGTGCAAAGTGTCCCCATCGCCATATATGAGGGGCTTTTTGGCAGCGCAAAGTGTCCCCATCGCCATATATGAGGGGCTTTTTGGCAGTGCAAAGTGTCCCCATCGCCATATATGAGGGGCTTTTTGCCGGTGCAAAGTGTCCCCATCGCCATATATGAGGGGTCTTTTGGCAGTGCAAAGTGTCCCCGTCGCCATATATGAGGGGCTTTTTGCCATTGCAAGGTGTCCCCATTGCCATATATGAGGGGCTTTTTGGTAGTGCAAAGTGTCCCATCGCGGTATATGAGGAGCTTTTTGGAAGTGCAAAGTGTCCCCATCGCCATATATGAGGGGCTTTTTGGCAGTGCAAAGTGTCCCCATCGCCATATATGCGGGGCTTTCTGCCAGTGCAAAGTGTCCCCATCGCCATATATGAGGGGCTTTTTGGTAGTGCAAAGTGTCCCCATCGCCATATATGAGGTGCTTTTTGGCAGTGCAAAGTGTCTCCATCGCCATATATGAGGGGCTTTTTGGCCAGTGCAAAGTGTCTCCATCGCCATATATGAGGGGCCTTTTGGCAGTGCAAAGTGTCCCCATCGCCATATATGAGGGGCTTTTTGGCAGTGCAAAGTGTCCCCATCGCCATATATGCGGAGCTTTTTGGCAGTGCAAGGTGTCCCCATCGCCATATATGAGGGGCTTTTTGGCAGTGCAAAGTGTCCCCATCGCCGTATAAGAGGGGCTTTCTGCCAGTGCAAAGTGTCCCCATCGCCATATATGAGGGGCTTTTTGGCAGTGCAAAGTGTCCCCATCGCCGTATAAGAGGGGATTTTTGCCTGTGCAAAGTGTCCCCATCTCCATATATGAGGGGCTTTTTGGCAGCGCAAAGTGTCCCCATCGCCATATATGAGGGGCTTTTTGCCAGTGCAAAGTGTCCCCATCGCCATATATGAGGGGCTTTTTGGTAGTGCAAAGTGTCCCCATCGCCATATATGCGCAGCTTTTTTCCAGTGCAAGGTGTCCCCATCGCCATATATGAGGGGCTTTTTGGCAGTCCAAAGGGTCCCCATCGCCATATATGGGGGGCTTTTGGGCAGTGCAAAGTGTCCCCATCGCCGTATATGAGGGGCCTTTTGCCAGTGCAAAGTGTCCCCATCGCCATATATGAGGGGCTTTTTGGCAGCGCAAAGTGTCCCCATCGCCATATTTGAGGGGCTTTTTGGCAGTGCAAAGTGTCCCCATCGCCATATATGAGGGGCTTTTTGCCGGTGCAAAGTGTCCCCATCGCCATATATGAGGCGCCCTTTGGCAGTGCAAGGTGTCCCCATCGCCGTATATGAGGGGCTTTTTGGCAGTGCAAAGTGTCCCCATCGCCATATATGAGGAGCTTTTTGGAAGTGCAAAGTGTCCCCATCGCCATATATGAGGGGCTTTTTGGCAGTGCAAAGTGTCCCCATCTCCATATATGAGGGGCTTTTTGGCAGTCCAGAGTGTCCCCATCGCCATATATGAGGGGCTTTTTGGCAGTCCAAAGTGTCCCCATCGCCATATATGCGGGGCTTTCCGCCAGTGCAAAGTGTCCCCATCGCCATGTATGAGGGGCTTTCTGCCAGTTCAAAGTGTCCCCATCGCCATATATGAGGGCCTTCTTGGCAGCGCAAAGTGTCCCCATCGCCATATATGAGGGGCTTTTTGGCAGTGCAAAGTGTCCCCATCGCCATATATGAGGGGATTTTTGCCGGTGCAAAGTGTCCCCATCGCCATATATGAGGGGTCTTTTGGCAATGCAAAGTGTCCCCGTCGCCATATATGAGGGGCTTTTTGCCATTGCAAGGTGTCCCCATTGCCATATATGAGGGGCTTTTTGTAGTGCAAAGTGTCCCCATCGCGGTATATGAGGAGCTTTTTGGAAGTGCAAAGTGTCCCCATCGCCATATATGAGGGGCTTTTTGGCAGTCCAAAGTGTCCCCATCGCCGTATATGAGGGGATTTTGCCACTGCAAAGTGTCCCCATCGCCATATATGAGAGGCTTTTTGGCAGCGCAAAGTGTCCCCATCGCCATATATGAGGGGCTTTTTGGCAGTGCAAAGTGTCCCCATCGCCATATATGAGGGCTTTTTGCCGGTGCAAAGTGTCCCCATCGCCATATATGAGGGGTCTTTTGGCAGTGCAAAGTGTCCCCCTCGGCGTATATGAGGGGCTTTTTGCCAGTGCAAAGTGTCCCCATCGCCATATATGAGGGGCTTTTTGGCAGTGCAAAGTATCACCATCGCCATGTATGAGGGGCTTTCCGCTGGTCCAAAGTGTCCCCATCGCCATATATGAGGGGCTTTTTGGTAGTGCAAAGTGTCCCCATCGCCGTATATGAGGGGCTTTTTACTAGTGCAAAGTGTCCCCATCGCCATATATGAGGGGCTTTTTGGCAGTGCAAAGTGTCCCCATCGCCATATATGAGGGGCCTTTTGGCAGTGCAATATGTCCCCATCGCCATATATGAGGGGCTTTTTGGCAGTGCAAAGTGTCCCCATCGCCATATATGCGGAGCTTTCTGCCAGTGCAAAGTGTCCCCATCGCCATATATGAGGGGCCTTTTGGCAGTGCAAAGTGTCCCCATCGCCATATATGAGGGGCTTTTTGGCAGTGCAAAATGTCCCCATCGCCATATATGCGGGGCTTTTTGCCAGTGCAAGGTGTCCCCATCGCCATATATGAGGGGCTTTTTGGCAGTGCAAAGTGTCACCATCGCCATATATGAGGGGCTTTCTGCTAGTGCAAAGTGTCCCCATCGCCATATATGAGTGGCTTTAGGGCAATGCAAAGTGTTCCATCGCCATATATGAGGGGCTTTTTGGTAGTGCAAAGTGTCCCCATCGCCGTATATGAGGGGCTTTTTGGCAGTGCAAAGTGTCCCCATCGCCATATATGAGGGGCCTTTTGGCAGTGCAAAGTGTCCCCATCGCCATATATGAGGGGCTTTTTGGCAGTGCAAAGTGTCCCCATCGCCATATATGCGGAGCTTTCTGCCAGTGCAAAGTGTCCCCATCGCCATATATGAGGGGCCTTTTGCCAGTGCAAGGTGTCCCCATCGCCATATATGAGGGGCTTTTTGGCAGTCCAAATGGTCCCCATCGCCATATATGAGGGGCTTTTTGGCAGTGCAAAGTGTCCCCATCGCCATATATGAGGGGCTTTTTGGCAGTGCAAAGTGTCCCCATCGCCGTATATGAGGGGCCTTTTGCCAGTGCAAAGTGTCCCCATCATCGCCATATATGAGGGGCTTTTTGGCAGCGCAAAGTGTCCCCATCGCCATATATGAGGGGCTTTTTGCCGGTGCAAAGTGTCCCCATCGCCATGTATGAGGGGCTTTTTGGCAGTGCAAAGTGTCCCCATCGCCATATATGAGGGGCTTTTTGGCAGTGCAAAGTGTCCCCATCGCCATATATGAGGGGCTTTTTGGCAGTGCAAATTGTCCCCATCGCCATATATGCGGGGCTTTCTGCCAGTGCAAAGTGTCCCATCGCCATATATGAGGGGCTTTTTGGCAGTGCAAAGTGTCCCCATCACCATATATGAGGGGCTTTCTGCCAATGCAAAGTGTCCCCATCGCCATATATGCGGCACTTTCTGCCATTGCAAAGTGTCCCCATCGCCATATATGAGGGGCTTTTTGGCAGTGCAAGGTGTCCCCATCGCCGTATATGAGGGGCTTTTTGCCATTGCAAGGTGTCCCCATTGCCATATATGAGGGGCTTTTTGGCAGTGCAAAGTGTCCCCATCGCCGTATATGAGGAGCTTTTTGGAAGTGCAAAGTGTCTTCATCGCCATATATGAGGGGCTTTTTGGCAATGCAAAGTGTCCCCATCGCCATATATGAGGGGCTTTTTGGCAGTCCAAAGTGTCCCCATCGCCATATATGCGGGGCTTTCTGCCAGTGCAAAGTGTCCCCATCGCCATGTATGAGGGGCTTTTTGCCAGTGCAAAGTGTCCCAATCGCCATATATGAGGGGCTTTCTGCCAGTGCAAAGTGTCCCCATCGCCATATATGAGGGGCTTTTTGGCAATGCAAAGTGTCCCCATCGCCATATATGCGGGGCTTTCTGCCAGTGCAAAGTGTCCCCATCGCCATATATGTGGGGCTTTTTGGTAGTGCAAAGTGTCCCCATCGCCATATATGAAGGGCTTTTTGCCAGTGCAAAGTGTCTCCATCGCCATATATGAGGGGCTTTTTGGCAGTGCAAAGTGTCCCCGTCGCCATATATGAGGGGCCTTTTGGCAGTGCAAGGTGTCCCCATCGCCATATATGAGGGGCTTTTTGCCGGTGCAAAGTGTCCCCATCGCCATATATGAGGGGCTTTTTGGCAGTGCAAAGTGTCCCCATCGCCATATATGAGGGGCTTTTTGGCAGTGCAAAGTGTCCCCATCGCCATATATGCGGGGCTTTCTGCCAGTGCAAAGTGTCCCCATCGCCATATATGAGGGGCTTTTTGGTAGTGCAAAGTGTCCCCATCGCCATATATGAAGGGTCTTTTGCCATTGCAAAGTGTCTCCATCGCCATATATGAGGGGCTTTTTGGCAGTGCAAAGTGTCCCCATCGCCATATATGAGGGGCTTTTTGGCAGTCCAAAGTGTCCCCATCGCCATATATGCGGAGCTTTTTGGCAGTGCAAGGTGTCCCCATCGCCATATATGAGGGGCTTTTTGGCAGTCCAAAGTGTCCCCATCGCCGTATAAGAGGGGATTTTTGCCAGTGCAAAGTGTCCCCATCGCCATATATGAGGGCTTTTTGGCAGCGCAAAGTGTCTGCATCGCCATATATGAGGGGCTTTTTGGCAGTGCAAAGTGTCCCCATCGCCATATATGAGGGGCTTTTTGGCAGTGCAAAGTGTCCCCATCGCCATATATGAGGGGCTTTTTGGCAGCGCAAAGTGTCCCCATCGCCGTATATGAGGGGCCTTTTGCCAGTGCAAAGTGTCCCCATCATCGCCATGTATGAGGGGCTTTTTGGCAGCGCAAAGTGTCCCCATCGCCATATATGAGGGGCTTTTTGCCGGTGCAAAGTGTCCCCATCGCCATGTATGAGGGGCTTTTTGGCAGTGCAAAGTGTCCCCATCGCCATATATGAGGCGCTTTTTGGCAGTGCAAAGTGTCCCCATCGCCATATATTAAAGGCTTTTTGGCAGTGCAAAGTGTTGCCATCGCCATATATGCGGGGCTTTCTGCCAGTGCAAAGTGTCCCCATCGCCATATATGAGGGGCTTTTTGGCGGTGCAAAGTGTCCCCATCGCCATATATGAGGGGCTTTCTGCCAATGCAAAGTGTCCCCATCGCCATATATGAGGGGCTTTTTGCCAGTGCAAAGTGTCCCCATCGCCATATATGCGGCGCTTTATGCCAGTGCAAAGTGTCCCCATTGCCATATATGAGGGGCTTTTTGGCAGTGCAAAGTGTCCCCATCGCCGTATATGAGGGGCTTTTTGCCATTGCAAGGTGTCCCCATTGCCATATATGAGGGGCTTTTTGGCAGTGCAAAGTGTCCCCATCGCCGTATATGAGCAGCTTTTTGGAAGTGCAAAGTGTCCCCATCGCCATATATGAGGGGCTTTTTGGCAGTGCAAAGTGTCCCCATCTCCATATATGAGGGGCTGTTTGGCAGTCCAAAGTGTCCCCATCGCCATATATGCGGGGCTTTTTGGCAGTCCAAAGTGTCCCCATCGCCATATATGCGGGGCTTTCTGCCAGTGCAAAGTGTCCCCATCGCCATGTATGAGGGGCTTTTTGCCAGTGCAAAGTGTCCCAATCGCCATATATGAGGGGCTTTTTGGCAGTGCAAAGTGTCCCCATCGCCGTATAAGAGGGGATTTTTGCCAGTGCAAAGTGTCCCCATCGCCATATATGAGGGGCTTTTTGGCAGCGCAAAGTGTCCCCATCGCCATATATGAGGGGCTTTTTGGTAGTGCAAAGTGTCCCCATCGCCATATATGAGGGGCTTTTTGCCAGTGCAAAGTGTCTTCATCGCCATATATGAGGGGCTTTTTGGCAGTGCAAAGTGTCCCCATCGCCATATATGAGGGGCCTTTTGGCAGTGCAAAGTGTCCCCATCGCCATATATGAGGGGCTTTTTGGCAGTCCAAAGTGTCCCCATCGTCATATATGCGCAGCTTTTTGGCCGTGCAAGGTGTCCCCATCGCCATATATGAGGGGCTTTTTGGCAGTCCAAAGTGTCTTCATCGCCGTATAAGAGGGGTTTTTGGCCAGTGCAAAGTGTCCCCATCGCCATATATGAGGGGCTTTTTGGCAGAGCAAAGTGTCCCCATCGCCATATATGAGGGGCTTTTTGGGAGTGCAAAGTGTCCCCATCGCCATATATGAGGGGTCTTTTGGCAATGCAAAGTGTCCCCGTCGCCATATATGAGGGGCTTTTTGCCATTGCAAGGTGTCCCCATCGCCATATATGAGGGGCTTTTTGTAGTGCAAAGTGTCCCCATCGCCATATATGAGGGGCTTTTTGCCAGTGCAAAGTGTCCCCATCACCATATATGAGGGGCTTTTTGGTAGTGCAAAGTGTCCCCATCGCCGTATATGAGGAGCTTTTTGGAAGTGCAAAGTGTCCCCATCGCCATATATGAGGGGCTTTTTGGCAGTGCAAAGTGTCCCCATCGCCATATATGCGGGGCTTTCTGCCAGTGCAAAGTGTCCCCATCGCCATATATGAGGGGCTTTTTGGTAGTGCAAAGTGTCCCCATCGCCATATATGAGGGGCTTTTTGCCAGTGCAAAGTGTCTCCATCGCCATATATGAGGGGCTTTTTGGCAGTGCAAAGTGTCCCCATCGCCAGATATGAGGGGCCTTTTGGCAGTGCAAAGTGTCCCCATCGCCATATATGAGGGGCTTTTTGGCAGTGCAAAGTGGCCCCATCGCCATATATGCGGAGCTTTTTGGCAGTGCAAGGTGTCCCCATCGTCATATATGAGGGGCTTTTTGGCAGTCCAAAGTGTCCCCATCGCCGTATATGAGGGGATTTTTGCCAGTGCAAAGTGTCCCCATCGCCATATATGAGGGGCTTTTTGGCAGCGCAAAGTGTCCCCATCGCCATATATGAGGGGCTTTTTGGCAGTGCAAAGTGTCCCCATCGCCATATATGAGGGGCTTTTTGCCAGTGCAAAGTGTCTTCATCGCCATATATGAGGGGCTTTTTGGCAGTGCAAAGTGTCCCCATCGCCATATATGAGGGGCCTTTTGGCAGTGCAAAGTGTCCCCATCGCCATATATGAGGGGCTTTCTGGGAGTTTAAAGTGTCCCCATCGTCATATATGCGGAGCTTTTTGGCAGTGCAAGGTGTCCCATCGCCATATATGAGGGGCTTTTTGGCAGTCCAAAGTGTCCCCATCGCCGTATAAGAGGGGTTTTTGGCCAGTGCAAAGTGTCCCCATCGCCATATATGAGGGGCTTTTCGGCAGAGCAAAGTGTCCCCATCGCCATATATGAGGGGCTTTTTGGGAGTGCAAAGTGTCCCCATCGCCATATATGAGGGGCTTTTTGCCGGTGCAAAGTGTCCCCATCGCCATATATGAGGGGTCTTTTGGCAGTGCAAAGTGTCCCCATCGCCATATATGCGGGGCTTTCTGCCAGTGCAAAGTGTCCCCATCGCCATATATGAGGGGCTTTTTGGTAGTGCAAAGTGTCCCCATCGCCATATATGAGGGGCTTTTTGCCAGTGCAAAGTGTCTCCATCGCCATATATGAGGGGCTTTTTGGCAGTGCAAAGTGTCCCCATCGCCAGATATGAGGGGCCTTTTGGCAGTGCAAAGTGTCCCCATCGCCATATATGAGGGGCTTTTTGGCAGTGCAAAGTGTCCCCATCGCCATATATGCGGAGCTTTTTGGCAGTGCAAGGTGTCCCCATCGCCATATATGAGGGGCTTTTTGGCAGTCCAAAGTGTCCCCATCGCCGTATATGAGGGGATTTTTGCCAGTGCAAAGTGTCCCCATCGCCATATATGAGGGGCTTTTTGGCAGCGCAAAGTGTCCCCATCGCCATATATGAGGGGCTTTTTCGCAGTGCAAAGTGTCCCCATCGCCATATATGAGGGGCTTTTTGGCAATGCAAAGTGTCCCCGTCGCCATATATGAGGGGCTTTTTGGCAGTGCAAAGTGTCCCCATCGGCGTATATGAGGGGCTTTTTGGCAGTGCAAAGTGTCCCCATCGCCATATATGAGGGGCTTTTTGCCAGTGCAAAGTGTCCCCATCGCCATATATGAGGGGCTTTTTGGCAATGCAAAGTGTCCCCGTCGCCATATATGAGGGGCTTTTTGGCAGTGCAAAGTGTCCCCATCGGCGTATATGAGGGGCTTTTTGGCAGTGCAAAGTGTCCCCATCGCCATATATGAGGGGCTTTTTGCCAGTGCAAAGTGTCCCCATCGCCATATATGAGGGGCTTTTTGCCAATGCAAAGTGTCTCCATCGCCATATATGAGGGGCTTTTTGGCAGTGCAAAGTGTCCCCATCGCCAGATATGAGGGGCCTTTTGGCAGTGCAAAGTGTCCCCATCGCCATATATGAGGGGCTTTTTGGCAGTGCAAAGTGTCCCCATCGCCATATATGCGGAGCTTTTTGGCAGTGCAAGGTGTCCCCATCGCCATATATGAGGGGCTTTTTGGCAGTCCAAAGTGTTCCCATCGCCGTATATGAGGGGATTTTCGCCAGTGCAAAGTGTCCCCATCGCCATATATGAGGGGCTTTTTGGCAGCGCAAAGTGTCCCCATCGCCATATATGAGGGGCTTTTTCGCAGTGCAAAGTGTTCCCATCGCCATATATGAGGGGCTTTTTGCCGGTGTAAAGTGTCCCCATCGCCGTATATGAGGGGCTTTTTGGCAATGCAAAGTGTCCCCGTGGCCATATATGAGGGGCTTGTTGGCAGTGCAAAGTGTCCCCATCGGCGTATATGAGGGGCTTTTTGCCAGTGCAAAGTGTCCCCGTCGCCATATATGAGCGGCTTTTTGCCATTGCAAGGTGTCCCCATCGCCATATATGAGGGGCTTTTTGGCAATGCAAAGTGTCCCCGTCCCCATATATGAGGAGCTGTTTGGAAGTGCAAAGTGTCCCCATCGCCATATATGAGGGGCTTTTTGGCAGTGCAAAGTGTCCCCATCGCCATATATGCGGGGCTTTCTGCCAGTGCAAAGTGTCCCCATCGCCATATATGAGGGGCTTTTTGGTAGTGCAAAGTGTCCCCATCGCCATATATGAGGGGCTTTTTGCCAGTGCAAAGTGTCTCCATCGCCATATATGAGGGGCTTTTTGGCAGTGCAAAGTGTTCCCATCGCCATATATGAGGGGCTTTTTGCCGGTGCAAAGTGTCCCCATCGCCGTATATGAGGGGCTTTTTGGCAATGCAAACTGTCCCCGTCGCCATATATGAGGGGCTTTTGGCAGTCCAAAGTGTCCCCATCGCCGTATAAGAGGGGATTTTTGCCAGTGCAAATGTCACCATCGCCATATATGAGGGGCTTTTTGGCAGCGCAAAGTGTCCCCATCGCCATATATGAGGGGCTTTTTGGCAGTGCAAAGTGTCCCCATCGCCATATATGAGGGGCTTTTTGCCAGTGCAAAGTGTCTCCATCGCCATATATGAGGGGCTTTTTGGCAGTGCAAAGTGTCCCCATCGCCATATATGAGGGGCCTTTTGGCAGTGCAAAGTGTCCCCATCGCCATATATGAGGGGCTTTTTGGCAGTCCAAAGTGTCCCCATCGCCATATATGCGGAGCTTTTTGGCAGTGCAAGGTGTCCCCATCGCCATATATGAGGGGCTTTTTGGCAGTCCAAAGTGTCCCCATCGCCGTATAAGAGGGGTTTTTGCCCAGTGCAAAGTGTCCCCATCGCCATATATGAGGGGCTTTTTGGCAGAGCAAAGTGTCCCCATCGCCATATATGAGGGGCTTTTTGGGAGTGCAAAGTGTCCCCATCGCCATATATGAGGGGCTTTTTGCCGGTGCAAAGTGTCCCCATCGCCATATATGAGGGGTCTTTTGGCAATGCAAAGTGTCCCCGTCGCCATATATGAGGGGCTTTTTGCCATTGCAAGGTGTCCCCATCGCCATATATGCGGGGCTTTCTGCCAGTGCAAAGTGTCCCCATCGCCAACTATGAGGGGCTTTTTGGTAGTGCAAAGTGTCCCCATCGCCATATATGAGGGGCTTTTTGCCAGTGCAAAGTGTCTCCATCGCCATATATGAGGGGCTTTTTGGCAGTGCAAAGTGTCCCCATCGCCATATATGCGGGGCTTTCTGCCAGTGCAAAGTGTCCCCATCGCCAACTATGAGGGGCTTTTTGGTAGTGCAAACTGTCCCCATCGCCATATATGAGGGGCTTTTTGCCAGTGCAAAGTGTCTCCATCGCCATATATGAGGGGCTTTTTGGCGGTGCCAAGTGTCCCCATCGCCAAATATGAGGGGCCTTTTGGCAGTGCAAAGTGTCCCCGTCGCCATATATGAGGGGCTTTTTGGCAGTGCAAAGTGTCCCCATCGCCATATATGAGGGGCTTTTTGGCAGTGCAAGGTGTCCCCATCGCCATATATGAGGAGCTTTTTGGAAGTGCAAAGTGTCCCCATCGCCATATATGAGGGGCTTTTTGGCAGTGCAAAGTGTCCCCATCGCCATATATGCGGGGCTTTCTGCCAGTGCAAAGTGTCCCCATCGCCATATATGAGGGGCTTTTTGGCAGTCCAAAGTGTCCCCATCGCCATATATGAGGGGCTTTTTGCCAGTGCAAAGTGTCTCCATCGCCATATATGAGGGGCTTTTTGGCAGTGCAAAGTGTCCCCATCGCCAGATATGAGGGGCCTTTTGGCAGTGCAAAGTGTCCCCGTCGCCATATATGAGGGGCTTTTTGGCAGTGCAAAGTGTCCCCATCGCCATATATGCGGAGCTTTTTGGCAGTGCAAGGTGTCCCCATCGCCATATATGAGGGGCTTTTTGGCAGTCCAAAGTGTCCCCATCGCCGTATATGAGGGGATTTTTGGCAGTGCAAAGTGTCCCCATCGCCATATATGAGGGGCTTTTTGGCAGCGCAAAGTGTCCCCATCGCCATATATGAGGGGCTTTTTGGCAGTGCAAAGTGTCCCCATCGTCATATATGCGGGCTTTTTGGCAATGCAAAGTGTCCCCGTCGCCATATATGAGGGGCTTGTTGGCAGTGCAAAGTGTCCCCATCGGCGTATATGAGGGGCTTTTTGCCAGTGCAAAGTGTCCCCATCGCCATATACGAGGGGCTTTTTGGCAGTGCAAAGTGTCCCCATCGCCATATATGAGGGGCTTTTTGGCAATGCAAAGTGTCCCCGTCGCCATATATGAGGGGCTTGTTGGCAGTGCAAAGTGTCCCCATCGGCGTATATGAGGGGCTTTTTGGCAGTGCAAAGTGTCCCCATCGCCATATATGAGGGGCTTTTTGGCAGTGCAAAGTGTCCCCATCGCCATATATGAGGGGCTTTCTGCCAGTGCAAAGTGTCCCCATCGCCATATATGAGGGGCTTTTTGGCAGTGCAAAGTGTCCCCATCGCCATATATGAGTGGCTTTTGGGCAATGCAAAGTGTTCCATCGCCATACATGACGGGCTTTTTGGTAGTGCAAAGTGTCCCCATCGCCGTATATGAGGGGCTTTTTGCCAGTGCAAAGTGTCCCCATCGCCATATATGAGGGGCTTTTTGGCAGTGCAAAGTGTCCCCATCGCCATATATGAGGGGCCTTTTGGCAGTGCAAAGTGTCCCCATCGCCATATATGAGGGACTTTTTGGCAGTGGAAAGTGTCCCCATCGCCATATATGCGGACCTTTCTGCCAGTGCAAAGTGTCCCCATCGCCATATATGAGGGGCCTTTTGGCAGTGCAAAGTGTCCCCATCGCCATATATGAGGGGCTTTTTGGCAGTGCAAAATGTCCCCATCGCCATATATGCGGAGCTTTTTGCCAGTGCAAGGTGTCCCCATCGCCATATATGAGGGGCTTTTTGGCAGTCCAAAGGGTCCCCGTCGCCATATATGAGGGGCTTTTTGGCAGTGCAAAGTGTCCCCATCGCCATATATGAGGGGCTTTTTGGCAGTGCAAAGTTTCCCCGTCGCCAGATATGAGGGGCCTTTTGCCAGTGCAAAGTGTCCCCATCATCGCCATATATGAGGGGTTTTTTGGCAGCGCACAGTGTCCCATCGCCATATATGAGGGGCTTTTTGGCAGTGCAAAGTGTCCCCATCGCCATATATGAGGGGCTTTTTGCCGGTGCAAAGTGTCCCCATCGCCATATATGAGGGGCTTTTTGGCAGTGCAAAGTGTCTCCATCGCCATATATGAGGGGCTTTTTGGCAGTCCAAAGTGTCCCCATCGCCATATATGAGGGGCTTTTTGCCAGTGCAAAGTGTCCCCATCACCATATATGAGGGGCTTTTTGGCAGTGCAAAGTGGCACCATCGCCATATATGAGGCACTTTCTGCCAATGCAAAGTGTCCCCATCGCCATATATGAGGGGCTTTTTGGCAGTGCAAAGTGTCCCCATCGCCATATATTCGGGGCTTTCTGCCAGTGCAAAGTGTCCCCATCGCCATATATGAGGGGCTTTTTGCCAGTGCAAAGTGTCCCCATCGCCATATATGAGGGGCTTTTTGACAGTGCAAAGTGTCCCCATCGCCATATATGAGGGGCTTTTTGGCAGTCCAAAGTGTCCCCATCGCCATATATGAGGGGCTTTTTGGCAGTTCAAAGTGTCCCCATCGCCATATATGCGGGGCTTTCTGCCAGTGCAAAGTGTCCCCATCGCCATGTATGAGGGGCTTTTTGCCAGTGCAAAGTGTCCCCATCGCCATATATGAGGGGCTTTCTGCCAGTGCAAAGTGTCCCCATCGCCATATATGAGGGGCTTTTTGGCAGTGCAAAGTGTCCCCATCGCCATATATGAGGGGCTTTTTGGCAGTGCAAAGTGTCCCCATCGCCATATATGAGGGGCTTTCTGCCAGTGCAAAGTGTCCCCATCGCCATATATGAGGGGCTTTTTGGCAGTGCAAAGTGTCCCCATCGCCATATATGAGTGGCTTTTGGGCAATGCAAAGTGTTCCATCGCCATACATGACGGGCTTTTTGGTAGTGCAAAGTGTCCCCATCGCCGTATATGAGGGGCTTTTTGCCAGTGCAAAGTGTCCCCATCGCCATATATGAGGGGCTTTTTGGCAGTGCAAAGTGTCCCCATCGCCATATATGAGGGGCCTTTTGGCAGTGCAAAGTGTCCCCATCGCCATATATGAGGGACTTTTTGGCAGTGGAAAGTGTCCCCATCGCCATATATGCGGACCTTTCTGCCAGTGCAAAGTGTCCCCATCGCCATATATGAGGGGCCTTTTGGCAGTGCAAAGTGTCCCCATCGCCATATATGAGGGGCTTTTTGGCAGTGCAAAATGTCCCCATCGCCATATATGCGGAGCTTTTTGCCAGTGCAAGGTGTCCCCATCGCCATATATGAGGGGCTTTTTGGCAGTCCAAAGGGTCCCCGTCGCCATATATGAGGGGCTTTTTGGCAGTGCAAAGTGTCCCCATCGCCATATATGAGGGGCTTTTTGGCAGTGCAAAGTTTCCCCGTCGCCAGATATGAGGGGCCTTTTGCCAGTGCAAAGTGTCCCCATCATCGCCATATATGAGGGGCTTTTTGGCAGCGCACAGTGTCCCCATCGTCATATATGAGGGGCTTTTTGGCAGTGCAAAGTGTCCCCATCGCCATATATGAGGGGCTTTTTGCCGGTGCAAAGTGTCCCCATCGCCATATATGAGGGGCTTTTTGGCAGTGCAAAGTGTCTCCATCGCCATATATGAGGGGCTTTTTGGCAGTCCAAAGTGTCCCCATCGCCATATATGAGGGGCTTTTTGCCAGTGCAAAGTGTCCCCATCACCATATATGAGGGGCTTTTTGGCAGTGCAAAGTGGCACCATCGCCATATATGAGGCGCTTTCTGCCAATGCAAAGTGTCCCCATCGCCATATATGAGGGGCTTTTTGGCAGTGCAAAGTGTCCCCATCGCCATATATTCGGGGCTTTCTGCCAGTGCAAAGTGTCCCCATCGCCATATATGAGGGGCTTTTTGGCAGTGCAAAGTGTCCCCATCGCCATATATGAGGGGCTTTTTGGCAGTCCAAAGTGTCCCCATCGCCATATATGAGGGGCTTTTTGGCAGTTCAAAGTGTCCCCATCGCCATATATGCGGGGCGTTCTGCCAGTGCAAAGTGTCCCCATCGCCATGTATGAGGGGCTTTTTGCCAGTGCAAAGTGTCCCCATCGCCATATATGAGGGGCTTTCTGCCAGTGCAAAGTGTCCCCATCGCCATATATGAGGGGCTCTTTGGCAGTGCAAAGTGTCCCCATCGCCATATATGCGGGGCTTTCTGCCAGTGCAAAGTGTCCCCATCGCCATATATGAGGGGCTTTTTGGCAGTGCAAAGTGTCCCCATCGCCATATATGAGGGGCTTTTTGGCAGTGCAAAGTGTCCCCATCGCCATATATGAGGGGCTTTTTGGCAGTCCAAAGTGTCCCCATCGCCATATATGCGGGGCTTTCTGCCAGTGCAAAGTGTCCCCATCGCCATGTATGAGGGGCTTTTTGGCAGTGCAAAGTGTCCCCATCGCCATATATGCGGGTTTTTCTGCCAGTGCAAAGTGTCCCCATCGCCATATATGAGGGGCTTTTTGGTAGTGCAAAGTGTCCCCATCGCCATATATGAGGGGCTTTTTGCCAGTGCAAAGTGTCCCCATCGCCATACATGAGGGGCTTTTTGGCAGCGCAAAGTGTCCCCATCGCCATATATGAGGGGCTTTTTGGCAGTGCAAAGTGTCCCCATCGCCATATATGAGGGGCTTTTTGCCGGTGCAAAGTGTCCCCATCGCCATATATGAGGGGCTTTTTGGCAATGCAAAGTGTCCCCGTCGCCATATATGAGGGGCTTTCTGCCAGTGCAAAGTGTCCCCATCGCCATATATGAGGGGCTTTTTGGTAGTGCAAAGTGTCCCATCGCCGTATATGAGGGGCTTTTTGCCAGTGCAAAGTGTCCCCATCGCCACATATGAGGGGCTTTCTGCCAGTGCAAAGTGTCCCCATCGCCATATATGAGGGGCTTTTGGGCAATGCAAAGTGTTCCATCGCCACATATGAGGGGCTTTTTGGTAGTGCAAAGTGTCCCATCGCCGTATATGAGGGGCTTTTTGCCAGTGCAAAGTGTCCCCATCGCCACATATGAGGGGCTTTCTGCCAGTGCAAAGTGTCCCCATCGCCATATATGAGGGGCTTTTGGGCAATGCAAAGTGTTCCATCGCCATATATGAGGGGCTTTTTGGTAGTGCAAAGTGTCCCATCGCCGTATATGAGGGGCTTTTTGCCAGTGCAAAGTGTCCCCATCGCCATATATGAGGGGCTTTTTGGCAGTGCAAAGTGTCCCCATCGCCATATATGAGGGGCCTTTTGGCAGTGCAAAGTGTCCCCATTGCCATATATGAGGGGCTTTTTGGCAGTGCAAAGTGTCCCCATCGCCATATATGAGGGGCTTTTTGGCAGTGCAAAGTGTCCCCATCGCCATATATGAGGGGCTTTTTGGCAATGCAAATTGTCCCCGTCGCCATATATGAGGGGCTTGTTGGCAGTGCGAAGTGTCCCCATCGGCGTATCTGAGGGGCTTTTTGGCAGTGCAAAGTGTCCCCGTCGCCATATATGAGGGGCTTTTTGCCAGTGCAAAGTGTCCCCATCGCCATATATGAGGGGCTTTTTGGCAGTGCACAGTGTCCCCATCGGCGTATATGAGGGGCTTGTTGGCAGTGCAAAGTGTCCCCATCGGCGTATATGAGGGGTTTTTTGCCAGTGCAAAGTGTCCCCATCGCCATATATGAGGGGCTTTTTGGCAGTGCAAAGTGTCACCATCGCCATATATGAGGGGCTTTCTGCCAGTGCAAAGTGTCTCCGTCGCCATATATGAGGGGCTTTTGGGCAATGCAAAGTGTTCCATCGCCATATATGAGGGGCTTTTTGGTAGTGCAAAGTGTCCCCATCGCCATATATGAGGGGCTTTTTGGCAGTGCAAAGTGTCCCCATCGCCATATATGAGGGGCTTTTTGGCAATGCAAAGTGTCCCTGTCGCCATATATGAGGGGCTTGTTGGCAGTGCAAAGTGTCCCCATCGGCGTATCTGAGGGGCTTTTTGGCAGTGCAAAGTGTCCCCATCGCCATATATGAGGGGCTTTTTGGCAGTGCAAAGTGTCCCCATCGCCATATATGAGGGGCTTTTTGGCAATGCAAAGTGTCCCCGTCGCCATATATGAGGGGCTTCTTGGCAGTGCAAAGTGTCCCCATCGGCGTATATGAGGGGCTTTTTGCCAGTGCAAAGTGTCCCCATCGCCATATATGAGGGGCTTTTTGGCAGTGCAAAGTGTCCCCATCGCCATATATGAGGGGCTTTCTGCCAGTGCAAAGTGTCCCCATCGCCATATATGAGGTGCTTTTGGGCAATGCAAAGCGTTCCATCGCCATATATGAGGGGCTTTTTGGTAGTGCAAAGTGTCCCCATCGCCGTATATGAGGGGATTTTTGCCAGTGCAAAGTGTCCCCATCGCCATATATGAGGGGCTTTTTGGCAGTGCAAAGTGTCCCCATCGCCATATATGAGGGGCCTTTTGGCAGTGCAAAGTGTCCCCATTGCCATATATGAGGGGCTTTTTGGCAGTGCAAAGTGTCCCCATCGCCATATATGAGGGGCTTTTTGGCAGTGCAAAGTGTCCCCATCGCCATATATGAGGGGCTTTTTGGCAATGCAAAGTGTCCCCATCGCCATATATGAGGGGCTTTTTGGCAGTCCAAAGGGTCCCCGTCGCCATATATGAGGGGCTTTTTGGCAGTGCAAAGTGTCCCCATCGCCATATATGAGGGGCTTTTTGGCAGTGCAAAGTTTCCCCGTCGCCAGATATGAGGGGCCTTTTGCCAGTGCAAAGTGTCCCCATCATCGCCATATATGAGGGGCTTTTTGGCAGCGCACAGTGTCCCCATCGCCATATATGAGGGGCTTTTTGGCAGTGCAAAGTGTCCCCATCGCCATATATGAGGGGCTTTTTGCCGGTGCAAAGTGTCCCCATCGCCATATATGAGGGGCTTTTTGGCAGTGCAAAGTGTCTCCATCGCCATATATGAGGGGCTTTTTGGCAGTCCAAAGTGTCCCCATCGCCATATATGAGGGGCTTTTTGCCAGTGCAAAGTGTCCCCATCACCATATATGAGGGGCTTTTTGGCAGTGCAAAGTGGCACCATCGCCATATATGAGGCGCTTTCTGCCAATGCAAAGTGTCCCCATCGCCATATATGAGGGGCTTTTTGGCAGTGCAAAGTGTCCCCATCGCCATATATTCGGGGCTTTCTGCCAGTGCAAAGTGTCCCCATCGCCATATATGAGGGGCTTTTTGGCAGTGCAAAGTGTCCCCATCGCCATATATGAGGGGCTTTTTGGCAGTGCAAAGTGTCCCCATCGCCATATATGAGGGGCTTTTTGGCAGTCCAAAGTGTCCCCATCGCCATATATGAGGGGCTTTTTGGCAGTTCAAAGTGTCCCCATCGCCATATATGCGGGGCTTTCTGCCAGTGCAAAGTGTCCCCATCGCCATGTATGAGGGGCTTTTTGCCAGTGCAAAGTGTCCCCATCGCCATATATGAGGGGCTTTCTGCCAGTGCAAAGTGTCCCCATCGCCATATATGAGCCGCTTTTTGGCAGTGCAAAGTGTCCCCATCGCCATATATGCGGGGCTTTCTGCCAGTGCAAAGTGTCCCCATCGCCATATATGAGGGGCTTTTTGGCAGTGCAAAGTGTCCCCATCGCCATATATGAGGGGCTTTTTGGCAGTGCAAAGTGTCCCCATCGCCATATATGAGGGGCTTTTTGGCAGTCCAAAGTGTCCCCATCGCCATATATGCGGGGCTTTCTGCCAGTGCAAAGTGTCCCCATCGCCATGTATGAGGGGCTTTTTGGCAGTGCAAAGTGTCCCCATCGCCATATATGCGGGGCTTTCTGCCAGTGCAAAGTGTCCCCATCGCCATATATGAGGGGCTTTTTGGTAGTGCAAAGTGTCCCCATCGCCATATATGAGGGGCTTTTTGCAAGTGCAAAGTGTCCCCATCGCCATACATGAGGGGCTTTTTGGCAGCGCAAAGTGTCCCCATCGCCATATATGAGGGGCTTTTTGGCAGTGCAAAGTGTCCCCATCGCCATATATGAGGGGCTTTTTGCCGGTGCAAAGTGTCCCCATCGCCATATATGAGGGGCTTTTTGGCAATGCAAAGTGTCCCCGTCGCCATATATGAGGGGCTTTCTGCCAGTGCAAAGTGTCCCCATCGCCATATATGAGGGGCTTTTTGGTAGTGCAAAGTGTCCCATCGCCGTATATGAGGGGCTTTTTGCCAGTGCAAAGTGTCCCCATCGCCACATATGAGGGGCTTTCTGCCAGTGCAAAGTGTCCCCATCGCCATATATGAGGGGCTTTTGGGCAATGCAAAGTGTTCCATCGCCACATATGAGGGGCTTTTTGGTAGTGCAAAGTGTCCCATCGCCGTATATGAGGGGCTTTTTGCCAGTGCAAAGTGTCCCCATCGCCACATATGAGGGGCTTTCTGCCAGTGCAAAGTGTCCCCATCGCCATATATGAGGGGCTTTTGGGCAATGCAAAGTGTTCCATCGCCATATATGAGGGGCTTTTTGGCAGTGCAAAGTGTCCCATCGCCGTATATGAGGGGCTTTTTGCCAGTGCAAAGTGTCCCCATCGCCATATATGAGGGGCTTTTTGGCAGTGCAAAGTGTCCCCATCGCCATATATGAGGGGCCTTTTGGCAGTGCAAAGTGTCCCCATTGCCATATATGAGGGGCTTTTTGGCAGTGCAAAGTGTCCCCATCGCCATATATGAGGGGCTTTTTGGCAGTGCAAAGTGTCCCCATCGCCATATATGAGGGGCTTTTTGGCAATGCAAAGTGTCCCCGTCGCCATATATGAGGGGCTTGTTGGCAGTGCAAAGTGTCCCCATCGGCGTATCTGAGGGGCTTTTTGGCAGTGCAAAGTGTCCCCATCGCCATATATGAGGGGCTTTTTGCCAGTGCAAAGTGTCCCCATCGCCATATATGAGGGGCTTTTTGGCAGTGCACAGTGTCCCCATCGGCGTATATGAGGGGCTTGTTGGCTGTGCAAAGTGTCCCCATCGGCGTATATGAGGGGTTTTTTGCCAGTGCAAAGTGTCCCCATCGCCATATATGAGGGGCTTTTTGGCAGTGCAAAGTGTCACCATCGCCATATATGAGGGGCTTTCTGCCAGTGCAAAGTGTCCCCGTCGCCATATATGAGGGGCTTTTGGGCAATGCAAAGTGTTCCATCGCCATATATGAGGGGCCTTTTGGTAGTGCAAAGTGTCCCCATCGCCATATATGAGGGGCTTTTTGGCAGTGCAAAGTGTCCCCATCGCCATATATGAGGGGCTTTTTGGCAATGCAAAGTGTCCCTGTCGCCATATATGAGGGGCTTGTTGGCAGTGCAAAGTGTCCCCATCGGCGTATCTGAGGGGCTTTTTGGCAGTGCAAAGTGTCCCCATCGCCATATATGAGGGGCTTTTTGGCAGTGCAAAGTGTCCCCATCGCCATATATGAGGGGCTTTTTGGCAATGCAAAGTGTCCCCGTCGCCATATATGAGGGGCTTCTTGGCAGTGCAAAGTGTCCCCATCGGCGTATATGAGGGGCTTTTTGCCAGTGCAAAGTGTCCCCATCGCCATATATGAGGGGCTTTTTGGCAGTGCAAAGTGTCCCCATCGCCATATATGAGGGGCTTTCTGCCAGTGCAAAGTGTCCCCATCGCCATATATGAGGTGCTTTTGGGCAATGCAAAGTGTTCCATCGCCATATATGAGGGGCTTTTTGGTAGTGCAAAGTGTCCCCATCGCCGTATATGAGGGGCTTTTTGCCAGTGCAAAGTGTCCCCATCGCCATATATGAGGGGCTTTTTGGCAGTGCAAAGTGTCCCCATCGCCATATATGAGGGGCTTTTTGCCAGTGCAAAGTGTCCCCATCGCCATGTATGAGGGGCTTTTTGGCAGTGCAAAGTGTCCCCATCGCCATATATGAGGGGCTTTTTGGCAGTGCAAAGTGTCCCCATCGCCATATATGAGGGGCTTTTTGGCAATGCAAAGTGTCCCCATCGCCATATATGAGGGGCCTTTTGGCAGTGCAAATTGTCCCCATCGCCATATATGAGGTACTTTTTGGCAGTGCAAAGTGTCCCCATCGGCGTATCTGAGGGGCTTTTTGGCAGTGCAAAGTGTCCCCATCGCCATATATGAGGGGCTTTTTGGCAGTGCAAAGTGTCCCCATCGCCATATATGAGGGGCTTTTTGCCAGTGCAAAGTGTCCCCATCGCCATATATGAGGGGCTTTTTGGCAGTGCATAGTGTCCATATCGCCATACATGAGTGGCTTTTGGGCAATGCAAAGTGTTCCATCGCCATATATGAGGGGCTTATTGGTAGTGCAAAGTGTCCCCGTCGCCGTATATGAGGGGCTTTTTGCCAGTGCAAAGTGTCCCCATCGCCATATATGAGGGGTTTTTTGGCAGTGCAAAGTGTCCCCATCGCCATATATGAGGGGCCTTTTGGCAGTGCAAAGTGTCCCCATCGCCATATATGAGGGACTTTTTGGCAGTGCAAAGTATCCCCATCGCCATATATGCGGAGCTTTCTGCCAGTGCCAAGTGTCCCCATCGCCATATATGAGGGGCCTTTTGGCAGTGCAAAGTGTCCCCATCGCCATATATGAGGGGCTTTTTGGCAGTGCAAAATGTCCCCATCGCCATATATGCGGAGCTTTTTGCCAGTGCAAGGTGTCCCCATCGCCATATATGAGGGGCTTTTTGGCAGTCCAAAGGGTCCCCATCGCCATATATGAGGGGCTTTTTGGCAGTGCAAAGTGTCCCCATCGCCATATATGAGGGGCTTTTTGGCAGTGCAAAGTGTCCCCATCGCCGTATATGACGGGCCTTTTGCCAGTGCAAAGTGTCCCCATCGCCATATATGAGGGGCTTTGTGGCAGCGCAAAGTGTCCCCATCGCCATATATGAGGGGCTTTTTGGCAGTGCAAAGTGTCCCCATCCCCATATATGAGAAGCTTTTTGCCGGTGCAAAGTGACCCATCGCCATATATGAGGGGCTTTTTGGCAGTGCAAAGTGTCCCCATCGCCATATATGAGGGGCTTTTTGGCAGTCCAAAGTGTCCCCATCGCCATATATGAGGGGCTTTTTGGCACTGCAAAGTGTCCCCGTCGCCATATATGCGGGGCTTTCTGCCAGTGCAAAGTGTCCCCATCGCCATATATGAGGGGCTTTTTGGCAGTGCAAAGTGTCCCCATCGCCATATATGCGGGGCTTTCTGCCAGTGCAAAGTGTCCCCATCGCCATATATGAGGGGCTTTTTGGCAGTGCAAAGTGTCCCCATCGCCATATATGAGGGGCTTTTTGGCAGTGCAAAGTGTCCCCATCGCCATATATGAGGGGCTTTTTGGCAGTCCAAAGTGTCCCCATCGCCATATATGAGGGGCTTTTGGCAGTGCAAAGTGTCCCCATCGCCATATATGCGGGGCTTTCTGCCAGTGCAAAGTGTCCCCATCGCCATGTATGAGGGGCTTTTTGGCAGTGCAAAGTGTCCCCATCGCCATATATGAGGGGCTTTTTGGCAATGCAAAGTGTCCCCATCGCCATATATGAGGGGCTTTTTGGCAGTGCAAAGTGTCCCCATCTCCATATATGAGGGGCTTTTGGCAGTGCAAAGTGTCCCCATCGCCATATATGCGGGGCTTTCCGCCAGTGCAAAGTGTCCCCATCGCCATATATGCGGGGCTTTCTGCCAGTGCAAAGTGTCCCCATCGCCATATATGAGGGGCTTTCTGCCAGTGCAAAGTGTCCCCATCGCCATATATGAGGGGCTTTTTGGCAGTGCAAAGTGTCCCCATCGCCATATATGCGGGGCTTTCTGCCAGTGCAAAGTGTCCCCATCGCCATATATTAGGGGCTTTTTGGCAGTGCAAAGTGTCCCCATTGCCATATATGAGGGGCTTTTTGGCAGTGCAAAGTGTCCCCATCGCCATATATGAGGGGCTTTTTGGCAGTCCAAAGTGTCCGCATCGCCATATATGAGGGCCTTTTTTCCAGTGCAAAGTGTCCCCATCCCCATATATGAGGGGCTTTTTGCCGGTGCAAAGTGACCCATCGCCATATATGAGGGGCTTTTTGGCAGTGCAAAGTGTCCCCATCACCATATATGAGGGGCTTTTTGGCAGTCCAAAGTGTCCCCATCGCCATATATGAGGGGTTTTTTGGCACTGCAAAGTGTCCCCGTCGCCATATATGCGGGGCTTTCTGCCAGTGCAAAGTGTCCCCATCGCCATATATGAGGGGCTTTTTGGCAGTGCAAAGTGTCTCCATCGCCATATATGCAAGGCTTCTGGCCAGTGCAAAGTGTCCCCATCGCCATATATGAGGGGCTTTTTGGCAGTGCAAAGTGTCCCCATCGCCATATATGAGGGGCTTTTTGGCAGTGCAAAGTGTCCCCATCGCCATATATGAGGGGCTTTTTGGCAGTCCAAAGTGTCCCCATCGCCATATATGAGGGGCTTTTTGGCAGTCCAAAGTGTCCCCATCGCCATATATGCGGGGCTTTCTGCCAGTGCAAAGTGTCCCCATCGCCATGTATGAGGGGCTTTTTGGCAGTGCAAAGTGTCCCCATCGCCATATATGAGGGGCTCTTTGGCAATGCAAAGTGTCCCCATCGCCATATATGAGGGGCTTTTTGGCAGTGCAAAGTGTCCCCATCGCCATATATGAGGGGCTTTTTGGCAGTGCAAAGTGTCCCCATCGCCATCTATGCGGGGCTTTCTGCCAGTGCAAAGTGTCCCCATCGCCATATATGCGGGGCTTTCTGCCAGTGCAAAGTGTCCCCATCGCCATATATCAAGGGCTTTCTGCCAGTGCAAAGTGTCCCCATCGCCATATATGAGGGGCTTTTTGGCAGTGCAAAGTGTCCCCATCGCCATATATGCGGGGCTTTCTGCCAGTGCAAAGTGTCCCCATCGCCATATATGAGGGGCTTTTTGGCAGTGCAAAGTGTCCCCATCGCCATATATGAGGGGCTTTTTGGCAGTGCAAAGTGTCCCCATCGCCATATATGAGGGGTTTTTTGGCAGTCCAAAGTGTCCCCATCGCCATATATGCGGGGCTTTCTGCCAGTGCAAAGTGTCCCCATCGCCATGTATGAGGGGCTTTTTGCCAGTGCAAAGTGTCCCCATCGCCATATATGAGGGGCTTTCTGCCAGTGCAAAGTGTCCCCATCGCCATGTATGAATGGCTTTTTGCCAGTGCAAAGTGTCCCCATCGCCATATATGAGGGGCTTTTTGACAGTGCAAAGTGTCCCCATCGCCATATATGCGGGGCTTTTTGCCAGTGCAAAGTGTCCCCGTCGCCGTATATGAGGGGCTTTTTGCCAGTGCAAAGTGTCCCCATCGCCATATATGAGGGGCTTTCTGCCAGTGCAAAGTGTCCCCATCGCCATGTATGAATGGCCTTTGGCAGTGCAAAGTGTCCCCATCGCCATATATGCGGGGCTTTCTGCCAGTGCAAAGTGTCCCCATCGCCATGTATGAGGGGCTTTTTGCCAGTGCAAAGTGTCCCCATCGCCATATATGCGGGGCTTTCTGCCAGTGCAAAGTGTCCCCATCGCCATGTATGAGGGGCTTTTTGCCAGTGCAAAGTGTCCCCATCGCCATATATGAGGGGCTTTTTCGCAGTGCAAAGTGTCCCCATCGCCATATATGAGGGGCTTTTTGGCAGTGCAAAGTGTCCCCATCGCCATGTATGAGGGGCTTTTTGGCAGTGCAAAGTGTCCCCATCGCCATATATGCGGGGCTTTCTGCCAGTGCAAAGTGTCCCCATCGCCATGTATGAGGGGCTCTTTGGCAGTGCAAAGTGTCCCCATCGCCATATATGAGGGGCTCTTTGGCAATGCAAAGTGTCCCCATCGCCATATATGAGGGGCTTTTTGGCAGTGCAAAGTGTCCCCATCGCCATATATGAGGGGCTTTTTGGCAGTGCAAAGTGTCCCCATCGCCATCTATGCGGGGCTTTCTGCAAGTGCAAAGTGTCCCCATCGCGATATATGCGGGGCTTTCTGCCAGTGCAAAGTGTCCCCATCGCCATATATCAAGGGCTTTCTGCCAGTGCAAAGTGTCCCCATCGCCATATATGAGGGGCTTTTTGGCAGTGCAAAGTGTCCCCATCGCCATATATGCGGGGCTTTCTGCCAGTGCAAAGTGTCCCCATCGCCATATATGAGGGGCTTTTTGGCAGTGCAAAGTGTCCCCATCGCCATATATGAGGGGCTTTTTGGCAGTGCAAAGTGTCCCCATCGCCATATATGAGGGGTTTTTTGGCAGTCCAAAGTGTCCCCATCGCCATATATGCGGGGCTTTCTGCCAGTGCAAAGTGTCCCCATCGCCATGTATGAGGGGCTTTTTGCCAGTGCAAAGTGTCCCCATCGCCATATATGAGGGGCTTTCTGCCAGTGCAAAGTGTCCCCATCGCCATGTATGAATGGCTTTTTGCCAGTGCAAAGTGTCCCCATCGCCATATATGAGGGGCTTTTTGCCGGTGCAAAATGTCCCCATCGCCATATATGCGGGGCTTTTTGCCAGTGCAAAGTGTCCCCGTCGCCGTATATGAGGGGCTTTTTGCCAGTGCAAAGTGTCCCCATCGCCATATATGAGGGGCTTTCTGCCAGTGGAAAGTGTCCCCATCGCCATGTATGAATGGCTTTTGGCAGTGCAAAGTGTCCCCATCGCCATATATGCGGGGCTTTCTGCCAGTGCAAAGTGTCCCCATCGCCATGTATGAGGGGCTTTTTGCCAGTGCAAAGTGTCCCCATCGCCATATATGCGGGGCTTTCTGCCAGTGCAAAGTGTCCCCATCGCCATGTATGAGGGGCTTTTTGCCAGTGCAAAGTGTCCCCATCGCCATATATGAGGGGCTTTTTCGCAGTGCAAAGTGTCCCCATCGCCATATATGAGGGGCTTTTTGGCAGTGCAAAGTGTCCCCATCGCCATATATGAGGGGCTTTTTGGCAGTGCAAAGTGTCCCCATCGCCATATATGCGGGGCTTTCTGCCAGTGCAAAGTGTCCCCATCGCCATGTATGAGGGGCTTTTTGGCAGTGCAAAGTGTCCCCATCGCCATATATGAGGGGCTCTTTGGCAATGCAAAGTGTCCCCATCGCCATATATGAGGGGCTTTTTGGCAGTGCAAAGTGTCCCCATCGCCATATATGAGGGGCTTTTTGGCAGTGCAAAGTGTCCCCATCGCCATCTATGCGGGGCTTTCTGCCAGTGCAAAGTGTCCCCATCGCCATATATGCGGGGCTTTCTGCCAGTGCAAAGTGTCCCCATCGCCATATATCAAGGGCTTTCTGCCAGTGCAAAGTGTCCCCATCGCCATATATGAGGGGCTTTTTGGCAGTGCAAAGTGTCCCCATCGCCATATATGCGGGGCTTTCTGCCAGTGCAAAGTGTCCCCATCGCCATATTTGAGGGGCTTTTTGGCAGTGCAAAGTGTCCCCATCGCCATCTATGAGGGGCTTTTTGGCAGTGCAAAGTGTCCCCATCGCCATATATGAGGGGTTTTTTGGCAGTCCAAAGTGTCCCCATCGCCATATATGCGGGGCTTTCTGCCAGTGCAAAGTGTCCCCATCGCCATGTATGAGGGGCTTTTTGCCAGTGCAAAGTGTCCCCATCGCCATATATGAGGGGCTTTCTGCCAGTGCAAAGTGTCCCCATCGCCATGTATGAATGGCTTTTTGCCAGTGCAAAGTGTCCCCATCGCCATATATGAGGGGCTTTTTGACAGTGCAAAGTGTCCCCATCGCCATATATGCGGGGCTTTTTGCCAGTGCAAAGTGTCCCCGTCGCCGTATATGAGGGGCTTTTTGCCAGTGCAAAGTGTCCCCATCGCCATATATGAGGGGCTTTCTGCCAGTGCAAAGTGTCCCCATCGCCATGTATGAATGGCTTTTGGCAGTGCAAAGTGTCCCCATCGCCATATATGCGGGGCTTTCTGCCAGTGCAAAGTGTCCCCATCGCCATGTATGAGGGGCTTTTTGGCAGTGCAAAGTGTCCCCATCGCCATATATGCGGGGCTTTCTGCCAGTGCAAAGTGTCCCCATCGCCATGTATGAGGGGCTTTTTGCCAGTGCAAAGTGTCCCCATCGCCATATATGAGGGGCTTTTTCGCAGTGCAAAGTGTCCCCATCGCCATATATGAGGGGCTTTTTGGCAGTGCAAAGTGTCCCCATCGCCATATATGAGGGGCTTTTTGGCAGTGCAAAGTGTCCCCATCGCCATATATGCGGGGCTTTCTGCCAGTGCAAAGTGTCCCCATCGCCATGTATGAGGGGCTTTTTGGCAGTGCAAAGTGTCCCCATCGCCATATATGAGGGGCTTTCTGCCAGTGCAAAGTGTCCCCATCGCCATGTATGAATGGCTTTTTGCCAGTGCAAAGTGTCCCCATCGCCATATATGAGGGGCTTTTTGGCAGTGCAAAGTGTCCCCATCGCCATATATGCGGGGCTTTCTGCCAGTGCAAAGTGTCCCCATCGCCATATATGAGGGGCTTTTTGGTAGTGCAAAGTGTCCCCATCGCCATATATGAGGGGCTTTTTGCCAGTGCAAAGTGTCCCCATCGCCATATATGAAGGGCTTTTTGGCAGCGCAAAGTGTCCCCATCGCCATATATGAGGGGCTTTTTGGCAGTGCAAAGTGTCCCCATCGCCATATATGAGGGGCTTTTTGGCAATGCAAAGTGTCCCCGTCGCCATATATGAGGGGCTTCTTGGCAGTGCAAAGTGTCCCCATCGGCGTATATGAGGGGCTTTTTGCCAGTGCAAAGTGTCCCCATCGCCATATATGAGGGGCTTTTTGGCAGTGCAAAGTGTCACCATCGCCATATATGAGGGGCTTTTTGCCAGTGCAAAGTGTCCCCATCGCCATATATGAGGGGCTTTTTGGCAGTGCAAAGTGTCCCCATCGCCATATATGAGGAGCTTTTTGGTAGTGCAAAGTGTCCCCATCGCCATATATGAGGGGCTTTTTGGCAATGCAAAGTGTCCCCGTCGCCATATATGAGGGGCTTCTTGGCAGTGCAAAGTGTCCCCATCGGCGTATATGAGGGGCTTTTTGCCAGTGCAAAGTGTCCCCATCGCCATATATGAAGGGCTTTTTGGCAGTGCAAAGTGTCACCATCGCCATATATGAGGGGCTTTTTGGCAGTGCAAAGTGTCCCCATCGCCATATATGAGGGGCTTTTTGGCAGTGCAAAGTGTCCCCATCGCCATATATGCGGGGCTTTCTGCCAGTGCAAAGTGTCCCCATCGCCATGTATGAGGGGCTTTTTGCCAGTGCAAAGTGTCCCCATCGCCATGTATGAGGGGCTTTTTGGCAGTGCAAAGTGTCCCCATCGCCATATATGAGGGGCTTTTTGGCAGTGCAAAGTGTCCCCATCGCCATATATGCGGGGCTTTCTGCCAGTGCAAAGTGTCCCCATCGCCATGTATGAGTGGCTTTTTGCCAGTGCAAAGTGTCCCCATCGCCATATATGAGGGGCTCTCTGCCAGTGCAAAGTGTCCCCATCGCCATGTATGAATGGCTTTTTGCCAGTGCAAAGTGTCCCCATCGCCATATATGAGGGGCTTTTTGGCAGTGCAAAGTGTCCCCATCGCCATATATGCGGGGCTTTCTGCCAGTGCAAAGTGTCCCCATCGCCATATATGAGGGGCTTTTTGGTAGTGCAAAGTGTCCCCATCGCCATTTATGAGGGGCTTTTTGCCAGTGCAAAGTGTCCCCATCGCCATATATGAAGGGCTTTTTGGCAGCGCAAAGTGTCCCCATCGCCATATATGAGGGGCTTTTTGGCAGTGCAAAGTGTCCCCATCGCCATATATGAGGGGCTTTTTGGCAATGCAAAGTGTCCCCGTCGCCATATATGAGGGGCTTCTTGGCAGTGCAAAGTGTCCCCATCGGCGTATATGAGGGGCTTTTTGCCAGTGCAAAGTGTCCCCATCGCCATATATGAGGGGCTTTTTGGCAGTGCAAAGTGTCACCATCGCCATATATGAGGGGCTTTTTGCCAGTGCAAAGTGTCCCCATCGCCATATATGAGGGGCTTTTTGGCAGTGCAAAGTGTCCCCATCGCCATATATGAGGGGCTTTTTGGTAGTGCAAAGTGTCCCCATCGCCATATATGAGGGGCTTTTTGGCAATGCAAAGTGTCCCCGTCGCCATATATGAGGGGCTTCTTGGCAGTGCAAAGTGTCCCCATCGGCGTATATGAGGGGCTTTTTGCCAGTGCAAAGTGTCCCCATCGCCATATATGAGGGGCTTTTTGGCAGTGCAAAGTGTCACCATCGCCATATATGAGGGGCTTTTTGGCAGTGCAAAGTGTCCCCATCGCCATATATGAGGGGCTTTTTGGCAGTGCAAAGTGTCCCCATCGCCATATATGCGGGGCTTTCTGCCAGTGCAAAGTGTCCCCATCGCCATGTATGAGGGGCTTTTTGCCAGTGCAAAGTGTCCCCATCGCCATATATGAGGGGCTTTCTGCCAGTGCAAAGTGTCCCCATCGCCATGTATGAATGGCTTTTTGCCAGTGCAAAGTGTCCCCATCGCCATATATGAGGGGCTTTTTGGCAGTGCAAAGTGTCCCCATCGCCATATATGCGGGGCTTTCTGCCAGTGCAAAGTGTCCCCATCGCCATATATGAGGGGCTTTTTGGTAGTGCAAAGTGTCCCCATCGCCATATATGAGGGGCTTTTTGGCAGTGCAAAGTGTCCCCATCGCCATGTATGAATGGCTTTTTGCCAGTGCAAAGTGTCCCCATCGCCATATATGAGGGGCTTTTTGGCAGTGCAAAGTGTCCCAATCGCCATATATGCGGGGCTTTCTGCCAGTGCAAAGTGTCCCCATCGCCATATATGCGGGGCTTTCTGCCAGTGCAAAGTGTCCCCATCGCCATATATGAGGGGCTTTCTGCCAGTGCAAAGTGTCCCCATCGCCATATATGAGGGGCTTTTTGGCAGTGCAAAGTGTCCCCATCGCCATATATGCGGGGCTTTCTGCCAGTGCAAAGTGTCCCCATCGCCATATATTAGGGGCTTTTTGGCAGTGCAAAGTGTCCCCATTGCCATATATGAGGGGCTTTTTGGCAGTGCAAAGTGTCCCCATCGCCATATATGAGGGGCTTTTTGGCAGTCCAAAGTGTCCCCATCGCCATATATGAGGGCCTTTTTTCCAGTGCAAAGTGTCCCCATCCCCATATATGAGGGGCTTTTTGCCGGTGCAAAGTGACCCATCGCCATATATGAGGGGCTTTTTGGCAGTGCAAAGTGTCCCCATCACCATATATGATGGGCTTTTTGGCAGTCCAAAGTGTCCCCATCGCCATATATGAGGGGTTTTTTGGCACTGCAAAGTGTCCCCGTCGCCATATATGCGGGGCTTTCGGCCAGTGCAAAGTGTCCCCATCGCCATATATGAGGGGCTTTTTGGCAGTGCAAAGTGTCCCCATCGCCATATATGCAAGGCTTCTGGCCAGTGCAAAGTGTCCCCATCGCCATATATGAGGGGCTTTTTGGCAGTCCAAAGTGTCCCCATCGCCATATATGAGGGGCTCTTTGGCAGTGCAAAGCGTCCCCATCGCCATATATGCGGGGCTTTCTGCCAGTGCAAAGTGTCCCCATCGCCATGTATGAGGGGCTTTTTGGCAGTGCAAAGTGTCCCCATCGCCATATATGAGGGGCTCTTTGGCAATGCAAAGTGTCCCCATCGCCATATATGAGGGGCTTTTTGGCAGTGCAAAGTGTCCCCATCGCCATATATGAGGGGCTTTTTGGCAGTGCAAAGTGTCCCCATCGCCATCTATGCGGGGCTTTCTGCCAGTGCAAAGTGTCCCCATCGCCATATATGCGGGGCTTTCTGCCAGTGCAAAGTGTCCCCATCGCCATATATCAAGGGCTTTCTGCCAGTGCAAAGTGTCCCCATCGCCATATATGAGGGGCTTTCTGCCAGTGCAAAGCGTCCCCATCGCCATGTATGAATGGCTTTTTGCCAGTGCAAAGTGTCCCCATCGCCATATATGAGGGGCTTTTTGGCAGTGCAAAGTGTCCCCATCGCCATATATGCGGGGCTTTCTGCCAGTGCAAAGTGTCCCCATCGCCATATATGAGGGGCTTTTTGGTAGTGCAAAGTGTCCCCATCGCCATATATGAGGGGCTTTTTGGCAGTGCAAAGTGTCCCCATCGCCATGTATGAATGGCTTTTTGCCAGTGCAAAGTGTCCCCATCGCCATATATGAGGGGCTTTTTGGCAGTGCAAAGTGTCCCCATCGCCATATATGCGGGGCTTTCTGCCAGTGCAAAGTGTCCCCATCGCCATATATGAGGGGCTTTTTGGCAGTCCAAAGGGTCCCCATCGCCGTATATGAGGGGCTTTTTGGCAGTGCAAAGTGTCCCCATCTCCATATATGAGGGGCTTTTTGGCAGTGCAAAGTGTCCCCATCGCCATATATGCGGGGCTTTCTGCCAGTGCAAAGTGTCCCCATCGCCATATATGCGGGGCTTTCTGCCAGTGCAAAGTGTCCCCATCGCCATATATGAGGGGCTTTCTGCCAGTGCAAAGTGTCCCCATCGCCATATATGAGGGGCTTTTTGCCAGTGCAAAGTGTCCCCATCGCCATATATGAGGGGCTTTTTGGCAGTCCAAAGTGTCCCCATCGCCATATATGCGGGGCTTTCTGCCAGTGCAAAGTGTCCCCATCGCCATATATTAGGGGCTTTTTGGCAGTGCAAGGTGTCCCCATTGCCATATATGAGGGGCTTTTTGGCAGTGCAAAGTGTCCCCATCGCCATATATGAGGGGCTTTTTGGCAGTCCAAAGTGTCCCCATCGCCATATATGAGGGCCTTTTTTCCAGTGCAAAGTGTCCCCATCCCCATATATGAGGGGCTTTTTGCCGGTGCAAAGTGACCCATCGCCATATATGAGGGGCTTTTTGGCAGTGCAAAGTGTCCCCATCACCATATATGAGGGGCTTTTTGGCAGTCCAAAGTGTCCCCATCGCCATATATGAGGGGTTTTTTGGCACTGCAAAGTGTCCCCGTCGCCATATATGCGGGGCTTTCTGCCAGTGCAAAGTGTCCCCATCGCCATATATGAGGGGCTTTTTGGCAGTGCAAAGTGTCCCCATCGCCATATATGCAAGGCTTCTGGCCAGTGCAAAGTGTCCCCATCGCCATATATGAGGGGCTTTTTGGCAGTGCAAAGTGTCCCCATCGCCATATATGAGGGGCTTTTTGGCAGTGCAAAGTGTCCCCATCGCCATATATGAGGGGCTTTTTGGCAGTGCAAAGTGTCCCCATCGCCATATATGAGGGGCTTTTTGGCAGTGCAAAGTGTCCCCATCGCCATATATGCGGGGCTTTCTGCCAGTGCAAAGTGTCCCCATCGCCATGTATGAGGGGCTTTTTGGCAGTGCAAAGTGTCCCCATCGCCATATATGAGGGGCTCTTTGGCAATGCAAAGTGTCCCCATCGCCATATATGAGGGGCTTTTTGGCAGTGCAAAGTGTCCCCATCGCCATATATGAGGGGCTTTTTGGCAGTGCAAAGTGTCCCCATCGCCATCTATGCGGGGCTTTCTGCCAGTGCAAAGTGTCCCCATCGCCATATATGCGGGGCTTTCTGCCCCTGCAAAGTGTCCCCATCGCCATATATCAAGGGCTTTCTGCCAGTGCAAAGTGTCCCCATCGCCATATATGAGGGGCTTTTTGGCAGTGCAAAGTGTCCCCATCGCCATATATGCGGGGCTTTCTGCCAGTGCAAAGTGTCCCCATCGCCATATATGAGGGGCTTTTTGGCAGTGCAAAGTGTCCCCATCGCCATATATGAGGGGCTTTTTGGCAGTGCAAAGTGTCCCCATCGCCATATATGAGGGGTTCTTTGGCAGTCCAAAGTGTCCCCATCGCCATATATGCGGGGCTTTCTGCCAGTGCAAAGTGTCCCCATCGCCATATATGAGGGGCTTTTTGGCAGTGCAAAGTGTCCCCATCGCCATATATGAGGGGCTCTCTGCCAGTGCAAAGTGTCCCCATCGCCATATATGAGGGGCTTTTTGGCAGTGCAAAGTGTCCCCATCGCCATATATGAGGGGCTTTTTGGCAGTGCAAAGTGTCCCCATCGCCATATATGAGGGGCTTTTTGGCAGTCCAAAGTGTCCCCATCGCCATATATGAGGGGCTTTTTGGCAGTGCAAAGTGTCCCCATCGCCATATATGCGGGGCTTTCTGCCAGTGCAAAGTGTCCCCATCGCCATGTATGAGGGGCTTTTTGGCAGTGCAAAGTGTCCCCATCGCCATATATGAGGGGCTCTTTGGCAATGCAAAGTGTCCCCATCGCCATATATGAGGGGCTTTTTGGCAGTGCAAAGTGTCCCCATCGCCATATATGAGGGGCTTTTTGGCAGTGCAAAGTGTCCCCATCGCCATCTATGCGGGGCTTTCTGCCAGTGCAAAGTGTCCCCATCGCCATATATGCGGGGCTTTCTGCCAGTGCAAAGTGTCCCCATCGCCATATATCAAGGGCTTTCTGCCAGTGCAAAGTGTCCCCATCGCCATATATGAGGGGCTTTTTGGCAGTGCAAAGTGTCCCCATCGCCATATATGCGGGGCTTTCTGCCAGTGCAAAGTGTCCCCATCGCCATATATGAGGGGCTTTTTGGCAGTGCAAAGTGTCCCCATCGCCATATATGAGGGGCTTTTTGGCAGTGCAAAGTGTCCCCATCGCCATATATGAGGGGTTCTTTGGCAGTCCAAAGTGTCCCCATCGCCATATATGAGGGGCTTTCTGCCAGTGCAAAGTGTCCCCATCGCCATGTATGAGGGGCTTTTTGCCAGTGCAAAGTGTCCCCATCGCCATATATGAGGGGCTGTCTGCCAGTGCAAAGTGTCCCCATCGCCATGTATGAATGGCTTTTTGCCAGTGCAAAGTGTCCCCATCGCCATATATGAGGGGCTTTTTGACAGTGCAAAGTGTCCCCATCGCCATATATGCGGGGCTTTTTGCCAGTGCAAAGTGTCCCCGTCGCCGTATATGAGGGGCTTTTTGCCAGTGCAAAGTGTCCCCGTCGCCATATATGAGGGGCTTTCTGCCAGTGCAAAGTGTCCCCATCGCCATGTATGAATGGCTTTTGGCAGTGCAAAGTGTCCCCATCGCCATATATGCGGGGCTTTCTGCCAGTGCAAAGTGTCCCCATCGCCATATATGAGGGGCTTTTTGCCAGTGCAAAGTGTCCCCATCGCCATATATGCGGGGCTTTCTGCCAGTGCAAAGTGTCCCCATCGCCATGTATGAGGGGCTTTTTGCCAGTGCAAAGTGTCCCCATCGCCATATATGAGGGGCTTTTTCGCAGTGCAAAGTGTCCCCATCGCCATATATGAGGGGCTTTTTGGCAGTGCAAAGTGTCCCCATCGCCATATATGAGGGGCTTTTTGGCAGTGCAAAGTGTCCCCATCGCCATATACGAGGGGCTTTTTGCCAGTGCAAAGTGTCCCCATCGCCATGTCCGAGGGGCTTTTTGCCAGTGCAAAGTGTCCCCATCGCCATATATGAGGGGCTTTCTGCCAGTGCAAAGTGTCCCCATCGCCATGTATGAATGGCTTTTTGCCAGTGCAAAGTGTCCCCATCGCCATATATGAGGGGCTTTTTGGCAGTGCAAAGTGTCCCCATCGCCATATATGCGGGGCTTTCTGCCAGTGCAAAGTGTCCCCATCGCCATATATGAGGGGCCTTTTGGTAGTGCAAAGTGTCCCCATCGCCATATATGAGGGGCTTTTTGCCAGTGCAAAGTGTCCCCATCGCCATATATGAAGGGCTTTTTGGCAGCGCAAAGTGTCCCCATCGCCATATATGAGGGGCTTTTTGGCAGTGCAAAGTGTCCCCATCGCCATATATGAGGGGCTTTTTGGCAATGCAAAGTGTCCCCGTCGCCATATATGAGGGGCCTTTTGCCAGTGCAAAGTGTCCCCATCGGCGTATATGAGGGGCTTTTTCTCAGTGCAAAGTGTCCCCATCGCCATATATGAGGGGCTTTTTGGCAGTGCAAAGTGTCACCATCGCCATATATGAGGGGCTTTTTGCCAGTGCAAAGTGTCCCCATCGCCATATATGAGGGGCTTTTTGGCAGTGCAAAGTGTCCCCATCGCCATATATGAGGGGCTTTTTGGTAGTGCAAAGTGTCCCCATCGCCATATATGAGGGGCTTTTTGGCAATGCAAAGTGTCCCCGTCGCCATATATGAGGGGCTTCTTGGCAGTGCAAAGTGTCCCCATCGGCGTATATGAGGGGCTTTTTGCCAGTGCAAAGTGTCCCCATCGCCATATATGAGGGGCTTTTTGGCAGTGCAAAGTGTCACCATCGCCATATATGAGGGGCTTTTTGGCAGTGCAAAGTGTCCCCATCGCCATATATGAGGGGCTTTTTGCCATTGCAAGGTGTCCCCATCGCCATGTATGAGGGGCTTTTTGCCAGTGCAAAGTGTCCCCATCGCCATATATGAGGGGCTTTTTGGCAGTGCAAAGTGTCCCCATCGCCATATATGCGGGGCTTTCTGCCAGTGCAAAGTGTCCCCATCGCCATGTATGAGGGGCTTTTTGCCAGTGCAAAGTGTCCCCATCGCCATATATGAGGGGCTTTCTGCCAGTGCAAAGTGTCCCCATCGCCATGTATGAATGGCTTTTTGCCAGTGCAAAGTGTCCCCATCGCCATATATGAGGGGCTTTTTGGCAGTGCAAAGTGTCCCCATCGCCATATATGCGGGGCTTTCTGCCAGTGCAAAGTGTCCCCATCGCCATATATGAGGGGCTTTTTGGCAGTGCAAAGTGTCCCCATCGCCATATATGCGGGGCTTTCTGCCAGTGCAAAGTGTCCCCATCGCCATGTATGAGGGGCTTTTTGCCAGTGCAAAGTGTCCCCATCGCCATGTATGAATGGCTTTTTGCCAGTGCAAAGTGTCCCCATCGCCATATATGAGGGGGTTTTGGTAGTGCAAAGTGTCCCCATCGCCATATACGAGGGGCTTTTTGCCAGTGCAAAGTGTCCCCATCGCCATATATGAAGGGCTTTTTGGCAGCGCAAAGTGTCCCCATCGCCATATATGAGGGGCTTTTTGGCAGTGCAAAGTGTCCCCATCGCCATATATGAGGGGCTTTTTGGCAATGCAAAGTGTCCCCGTCGCCATATATGAGGGGCTTCTTGGCAGTGCAAAGTGTCCCCATCGGCGTATATGAGGGGCTTTTTGCCAGTGCAAAGTGTCCCCATCGCCATATATGAGGGGCTTTTTGGCAGTGCAAAGTGTCACCATCGCCATATATGAGGGGCTTTTTGCCAGTGCAAAGTGTCCCCATCGCCATATATGAGGGGCTTTTTGGCAGTGCAAAGTGTCCCCATCGCCATATATGAGGGGCTTTTTGGCAGTGCAAAGTGTCCCCATCGCCATATATGAGGGGCCTTTTGGCAGTGCAAAGTGTCCCCATTGCCATATATGAGGGGCTTTTTGGCAGTGCAAAGTGTCCCCATCGCCATATATGCGGAGCTTTTTGCCAGTGCAAGGTGTCCCCATCGCCATATATGAGGGGCTTTTTGGCAGTGCAAAGTGTCCCCATCGCCATATATGAGGGGCTTTTTGGCAGTGCAAGGTGTCCCCATCGCCGTATATGAGGGGGTTTTGGTAGTGCAAAGTGTCCCCATCGCCATATACGAGGGGCTTTTTGGCAGTGCAAAGTGTCCCCATCGCCATATATGAGGCGCTTTCTGCCAATGCAAAGTGTCCCCGTCGCCATATATGAGGGGCTTCTTGGCAGTGCAAAGTGTCCCCATCGGCGTATATGAGGGGCTTTTTGCCAGTGCAAAGTGTCCCCATCGCCATATATGAGGGGCTTTTTGGCAGTGCAAAGTGTCACCATCGCCATATATGAGGGGCTTTTTGCCAGTGCAAAGTGTCCCCATCGCCATATATGAGGGGCTTTTTGGCAGTGCAAAGTGTCCCCATCGCCATATATGAGGGGCTTTTTGGCAGTGCAAAGTGTCCCCATCGCCATATATGAGGGGCCTTTTGGCAGTGCAAAGTGTCCCCATTGCCATATATGAGGGGCTTTTTGGCAGTGCAAAGTGTCCCCATCGCCATATATGCGGAGCTTTTTGCCAGTGCAAGGTGTCCCCATCGCCATATATGAGGGGCTTTTTGGCAGTGCAAAGTGTCCCCATCGCCATATATGAGGGGCTTTTTGGCAGTGCAAAGTGTCCCCATCGCCGTATATGAGGGGCCTTTTGCCAGTGCAAAGTGTCTCAATCGCCATATATGAGGGGCTTTTTGGCAGTGCAAAGTGTCCCCATCGCCATATATGAGGGGCTTTTTGGCAGTGCAAAGTGTCCCCATCGCCATATATGAGGGGCTTTTTGCCGGTGCAAAGTGTCCCCATCGCCATATATGAGGGGCTTTTTGGCAGTCCAAAGTGTCCCCATCGCCATATATGAGGGGCTTTTTGGCAGGGCAAAGTGTCCCCATCGCCATATCTGCGGGGCTTCAGGCCAGTGCAAAGTGTCCCCATCGCCATGTATGAGGGGCTTTTTGGCAGTGCAAAGTGTCCCCATCGCCATATATGAGGGTCCTTTTGGCATTGCAAAGTGTCCCCATCGCCATATATTAGGGGCTTTTTGGCAGTGCAAAGTGTCCCCATCGCCATATATGCGGAGCTTTTTGGCAGTCCAAAGGGTCCCCATCGCCATATATGAGGGGCTTTTTGGCAGTGCAAAGTGTCCCCATCGCCATATATGAGGGGCTTTTTGGCAGTGCAAAGTGTCCCCATCGCCGTATATGAGGGGCCTTTTGCCAGTGCAAAGTGTCCCCATCATCGCCATATATGAGGGGCTTTTTGGCAGCGCACAGTGTCCCCATCGCCATATATGAGGGGCTTTTTGCCGGTGCAAAGTGTCCCCATCGCCATATATGAGGGGCTTTTTGGCAGTCCAAAGTGTCCCCATCGCCATATATGAGGCGCTTTTTGGCAGTCCAAAGTGTCCCCATCGCCATATATGAGGGGCTTTTTGACAGTCCAAAGTGTCCCCATCGCCATATATGAGGGGCTTTTTGGCAGTGCAAAGTGTCCCCATCGCCGTCTATGAGGGGGTTTTGGGCAATGCAAAGTGTTCCATCGCCATATATGAGGGGCTTTTTGGCAGTGCAAAGTGTCCCCATCGCCATATATGACCGGCTTTCTGCCAATGCAAAGTGTCCCCATCGCCATCTATGAGGGGCTTTCTGCCAGTGCAAAGTGTCCCCATCGCCGTATATGAGGGGTTTTTGGGCAATGCAAAGTGTTCCATCGCCATATATGAGGGGCTTTTTGGCAGTGCAAAGTGTCCCCATCGCCATATATGAGGGGCTTTCTGCCAGTGCAAAGTGTCCCCATCGCCATATATGAGGGGCTTTTTGGCAGTTCAAAGTGTCCCCATCGCCATATATGAGGGGCTTTTTGCCGGTGCAAAGTGTCCCCATCGCCATATATGAGGGGCTTTTTGGCAGTGCAAGGTGTCCCCATCGCCATATATGAGGGGCTTTTTGGCAGTCCAAAGTGTCCCCATCGCCATATATGAGAGGCTTTTTGGCAGGGCAAAGTGTCCCCATCGCCATATATGCGGGGCTTTGTGCCAGTGCAAAGTGTCCCCATCGCCATGTATGAGGGGCTTTTTGGCAGTGCAAAGTGTCCCCATCGCCATATATGAGGTTCCTTTTGGCATTGCAAAGTGTCCCCATCGCCATATATGAGGGGCTTTTTGGCAGTGCAAAGTGTCCCCATCGCCATATATGCGGAGCTTTTTGGCAGTCCAAAGGGTCCCCATCGCCATATATGAGGGGCTTTTTGGCAGTGCAAAGTGTCCCCATCGCCATATATGAGGGGCTTTTTGGCAGTGCAAAGTGTCCCCATCGCCGTATATGAGGGGCCTTTTGCCAGTGCAAAGTGTCCCCATCATCGCCATATATGAGGGGCTTTTTGGCAGCGCAAAGTGTCCCCATCGCCGTATATGAGGGGCCTTTTGCCAGTGCAAAGTGTCCCAATCGCCATATATGAGGGGCTTTTTGGCAGTGCAAAGTGTCCCCATCGCCATATATGAGGGGCTTTTTGGCAGTGCAAAGTGTCCCCATCGCCATATATGAGGGGCTTTTTGCCGGTGCAAAGTGTCCCCATCGCCATATATGAGGGGCTTTTTGGCAGTCCAAAGTGTCCCCATCGCCATATATGAGGGGCTTTTTGGCAGGGCAAAGTGTCCCCATCGCCATATCTGCGGGGCTTCAGGCCAGTGCAAAGTGTCCCCATCGCCATGTATGAGGGGCTTTTTGGCAGTGCAAAGTGTCCCCATCGCCATATATGAGGGTCCTTTTGGCATTGCAAAGTGTCCCCATCGCCATATATGAGGCACTTTTTGGCAGTGCAAAGTGTCCCCATCGCCATATATGCGGAGCTTTTTGGCAGTCCAAAGGGTCCCCATCGCCATATATGAGGGGCTTTTTGGCAGTGCAAAGTGTCCCCATCGCCATATATGAGGGGCTTTTTGGCAGTGCAAAGTGTCCCCATCGCCGTATATGAGGGGCCTTTTGCCAGTGCAAAGTGTCCCCATCATCGCCATATATGAGGGGCTTTTTGGCAGCGCACAGTGTCCCCATCGCCATATATGAGGGGCTTTTTGCCGGTGCAAAGTGTCCCCATCGCCATATATGAGGGGCTTTTTGGCAGTCCAAAGTGTCCCCATCGCCATATATGAGGCGCTTTTTGGCAGTCCAAAGTGTCCCCATCGCCATATATGAGGGGCTTTTTGACAGTCCAAAGTGTCCCCATCGCCATATATGAGGGGCTTTTTGGCAGTGCAAAGTGTCCCCATCGCCGTCTATGAGGGGGGTTTTGGGCAATGCAAAGTGTTCCATCGCCATATATGAGGGGCTTTTTGGCAGTGCAAAGTGTCCCCATCGCCATATATGACCGGCTTTCTGCCAATGCAAAGTGTCCCCATCGCCATCTATGAGGGGCTTTCTGCCAGTGCAAAGTGTCCCCATCGCCGTATATGAGGGGTTTTTGGGCAATGCAAAGTGTTCCATCGCCATATATGAGGGGCTTTTTGGCAGTGCAAAGTGTCCCCATCGCCATATATGAGGGGCTTTCTGCCAGTGCAAAGTGTCCCCATCGCCATATATGAGGGGCTTTTTGGCAGTTCAAAGTGTCCCCATCGCCATATATGAGGGGCTTTTTGCCGGTGCAAAGTGTCCCCATCGCCATATATGAGGGGCTTTTTGGCAGTGCAAGGTGTCCCCATCGCCATATATGAGGGGCTTTTTGGCAGTCCAAAGTGTCCCCATCGCCATATATGAGAGGCTTTTTGGCAGGGCAAAGTGTCCCCATCGCCATATATGCGGGGCTTTGTGCCAGTGCAAAGTGTCCCCATCGCCATGTATGAGGGGCTTTTTGGCAGTGCAAAGTGTCCCCATCGCCATATATGAGGTTCCTTTTGGCATTGCAAAGTGTCCCCATCGCCATATATGAGGGGCTTTTTGGCAGTGCAAAGTGTCCCCATCGCCATATATGCGGAGCTTTTTGGCAGTCCAAAGGGTCCCCATCGCCATATATGAGGGGCTTTTTGGCAGTGCAAAGTGTCCCCATCGCCATATATGAGGGGCTTTTTGGCAGTGCAAAGTGTCCCCATCGCCGTATATGAGGGGCCTTTTGCCAGTGCAAAGTGTCCCCATCATCGCCATATATGAGGGGCTTTTTGGCAGCGCAAAGTGTCCCCATCGCCGTATATGAGGGGCCTTTTGCCGGTGCAAAGTGTCCTTATCGCCATATATGAGGGGCTTTTTGGCAATGCAAAGTGTCCCCATCGCCATATATGAGGGGCTTTTTGGCAGTCTAAACTGTCCCCATCGCCATATATGAGGGGCTTTTTGGCAGTGCAAAGTGTCCCCAGCGCCATATATGCGGGGCTTTCTGGCAGTGCAAAGTGTCCCCATCGCCATATATGAGGGGCTTTTTGGCAGTGCAAAGTGTCCCCATCGCCATATATGAAGGGCTTTCTGCCAGTGCAAAGTGCCCCCATCGCCGTATATGAGGGGGTTTTGGGCAATGCAAAGTGTTCCATCGCCATATATGAGGGGCTTTTTGGCAGTGCAAAGTGTCCCCATCGCCATATGTGAGGGGCTTTTTGGCAGTGCAAAGTGTCGCCATCGCCATATATGAGGGGCTTTTTGGCAGTGCAAAGTGTCCCCATCGCCATATATGCGGGGCTTTCTGCCAGAGCAAAGTGTCCCCATCGCCATATATGACGGGCTTTTTGGCAGTGCAAAGTGTCCCCATCGCCATATATGAGGGGCTTTTTGGCAGTGCAAAGTGTCCCCATCGCCATATATGAGGGGCTTTTTGGCGGTCCAAAGTGTCCCCATCGCCATATATGCGGGGCTTTCTGCCAGTGCAAAGTGTCCCCATCGCCATGTATGAGGGGCTTTTTGGCAGTGCAAAGTGTCCCCATCGCCATGTATGAGGGGCTTTTTGCCAGTGCAAAGTGTCCCCATCGCCATATATGAGGGGCTTTTTGGTAGTGCAAAGTGTCCCCATCGCCATATATGAGGGGCTTTCTGCCAGTGCAAAGTGTCCCCATCGCCATGTATGACGGGCTTTTTGCCAGTGCAAAGTGTCCCCATCGCCATATATGAGGGGCTTTTTGGTAGTGCAAAGTGTCCCCATCGCCATATATGAGGGGCTTTTTGCCAGTGCAAAGTGTCCCCATCGCCATATATGAGGGGCTTTTTGGCAGCGCAAAGTGTCCCCATCGCCATATATGAGGGGCTTTTTGGCAGGGCAAAGTGTCCCCATCGCCATATATGAGGGGCTTTTTGGCAATGCAAAGTGTCCCCGTCGCCATATATGAGGGGCTTGTTGGCAGTGCAAAGTGTCCCCATCGGCGTATATGAGGGGCTTTTTGCCAGTGCAAAGTGTCCTCATCGCCATATATGAGGGTCTTTTTGGCAGTGCAAAGTGTCACCATCGCCATATATGAGGGGCTTTTTGCCAGTGCAAAGTGTCCCCATCGCCACATATGAGGGGCTTTTGGGCGATGCAAAGTGTTCCATCGCCATATATGAGGGGCTTTTTGGTAGTGCAAAGTGTCCCCATCGCCGTATATGAGGGGCTTTTTGCCAGTGCAAAGTGTCCCCATCGCCATATATGAGGGGCTTTTTGGCAGTGCAAAGTGTCCCCATCGCCATATATGAGGGGCCTTTTGGCAGTGCAAAGTGTCCCCATTGCCATATATGAGGGGCTTTTTGGTAGTGCAAAGTGTCCCCGTCGCCATATATGCGGAGCTTTTTGCCAGTGCAAGGTGTCCCCATCGCCATATATGAGGGGCTTTTTGGCAGTGCAAGGTGTCCCCATCGCCATATATGAGGGGCTTTTTGGCAGTCCAAAGTGTCCCCATCGCCATATATGAGAGGCTTTTTGGCAGGACAAAGTGTCCCCATCGCCATATATGCGGGGCTTTGTGCCAGTGCAAAGTGTCCCCATCGCCATGTATGAGGGGCTTTTTGGCAGTGCAAAGTGTCCCCATCGCCATATATGAGGTTCCTTTTGGCATTGCAAAGTGTCCCCATCGCCATATATGAGGGGCTTTTTGGCAGTGCAAAGTGTCCCCATCGCCATATATGCGGAGCTTTTTGGCAGTCCAAAGGGTCCCCATCGCCATATATGAGGGGCTTTTTGGCAGTGCAAAGTGTCCCCATCGCCATATATGAGGGGCTTTTTGGCAGTGCAAAGTGTCCCCATCGCCGTATATGAGGGGCCTTTTGCCAGTGCAAAGTGTCCCCATCATCGCCATATATGAGGGGCTTTTTGGCAGCGCAAAGTGTCCCCATCGCCGTATATGAGGGGCCTTTTGCCGGTGCAAAGTGTCCTTATCGCCATATATGAGGGGCTTTTTGGCAATGCAAAGTGTCCCCATCGCCATATATGAGGGGCTTTTTGGCAGTCTAAACTGTCCCCATCGCCATATATGAGGGGCTTTTTGGCAGTGCAAAGTGTCCCCATCGCCATATATGCGGGGCTTTCTGCCAGTGCAAAGTGTCCCCATCGCCATATATGAGGGGCTTTTTGGCAGTGCAAAGTGTCCCCATCGCCATATATGAAGGGCTTTCTGCCAGTGCAAAGTGCCCCCATCGCCGTATATGAGGGGGTTTTGGGCAATGCAAAGTGTTCCATCGCCATATATGAGGGGCTTTTTGGCAGTGCAAAGTGTCCCCATCGCCATATGTGCGGGGCTTTTTGGCAGTGCAAAGTGTCGCCGTCGCCATATATGAGGGGCTTTTTGGCAGTGCAAAGTGTCCCCATCGCCATATATGCGGGGCTTTCTGCCAGAGCAAAGTGTCCCCATCGCCATATATGACGGGCTTTTTGGCAGTGCAAAGTGTCCCCATCGCCATATATGAGGGGCTTTTTGGCAGTGCAAAGTGTCCCCATCGCCATATATGAGGGGCTTTTTGGCGGTCCAAAGTGTCCCCATCGCCATATATGCGGGGCTTTCTGCCAGTGCAAAGTGTCCCCATCGCCATGTATGAGGGGCTTTTTGGCAGTGCAAAGTGTCCCCATCGCCATGTATGAGGGGCTTTTTGCCAGTGCAAAGTGTCCCCATCGCCATATATGAGGGGCTTTTTGGTAGTGCAAAGTGTCCCCATCGCCATATATGAGGGGCTTTCTGCCAGTGCAAAGTGTCCCCATCGCCATGTATGACGGGCTTTTTGCCAGTGCAAAGTGTCCCCATCGCCATATATGAGGGGCTTTTTGGTAGTGCAAAGTGTCCCCATCGCCATATATGAGGGGCTTTTTGCCAGTGCAAAGTGTCCCCATCGCCATATATGAGGGGCTTTTTGGCAGCGCAAAGTGTCCCCATCGCCATATATGAGGGGCTTTTTGGCAGGGCAAAGTGTCCCCATCGCCATATATGAGGGGCTTTTTGGCAATGCAAAGTGTCCCCTTCGCCATATATGAGGGCCTTGTTGGCAGTGCAAAGTGTCCCCATCGGCGTATATGAGGGGCTTTTTGCCAGTGCAAAGTGTCCTCATCGCCATATATGAGGGGCTTTTTGGCAGTGCAAAGTGTCCCCATCGCCATATATGAGGGGCTTTTTGGCAGTGCAAAGTGTCCCCATCGCCGTACATGAGGGGCCTTTTGCCAGTGCAAAGTGTCCCCATCGCCATATATGAGGGGCTTTTTGGCAGTGCAAAGTGTCCCCATCGCCATATATGAGGGGCTTTTTGCCGGTGCAAAGTGTCCCCATCGCCATATACGAGGGGCTTTCTGCCAGTGCAAGGTGTCCCCATCGCCATATATGAGGGGCTTTTTGGCAGTCCAAAGTGTCCCCATCGCCATATATGAGGGGCTTTTTGGCAGGGCAAAGTGTCCCCATCGCCATATATGCGGGGCTTTCTGCCAGTGCAAAGTGTCCCCATCGCCATGTATGAGGGGCTTTTTGGCAGTGCAAAGTGTCCCCATCGCCATATATGAGGGGCCTTTTGGCATTGCAAAGTGTCCCCATCGCCATATATGAGGGGCTTTTTGGCAGTGCAAAGTGTCCCCATCGCCATATATGAGGGGCTTTTTGGCAGTGCAAAGTGTCCCCATCGCCGTATATGAGGGGCCTTTTGCCAGTGCAAAGTGTCCCCATCGCCATATATGAGGGGCTTTTTGGCAGTGCAAAGTGTCCCCATCGCCATATATGAGGGGCCTTTTGGCAGTGCAAAGTGTCCCCATTGCCATATATTAGGGGCTTTTTGGCAGTGCAAAGTGTCCCCATCGCCATATCCGCGGAGCTTTTTGGCAGTGCAAAGTGTCCCCATCGCCATATATGAGGGGCTTTTTGGCAGTCCAAAGGGTCCCCATCGCCATATATGAGGGGCTTTTTGGCAGTGCAAAGTGTCCCCATCGCCGTATATGAGGGGCCTTTTGCCAGTGCAAAGTGTCCCCATCGCCATATATGAGGGGCCTTTTGGCAGTGCAAAGTGTCCCCATCGCCATATATGAGGGGCTTTTTGGCAGTGCAAAGTGTCCCCATCGCCATATATGAGGGGCTTTTTGCCGGTGCAAAGTGTCCCCATCGCCATATATGAGGGGCTTTTTGGTAGTGCAAGGTGTCCCCATCGCCATATATGAGGGGCTTTTTGGCAGGCAAAGTGTCCCCATCGCCATATATGCGGGGCTTTCTGCCACTGCAAAGTGTCCCCATCGCCATGTATGAGGGGCTTTTTGGCAGTGCAAAGTGTCCCCATCGCCATATATGAGGGGCCTTTTGGCATTGCGAAGTGTCCCCATCGCCATATATGAGGGGCTTTTTGGCAGTGCAAAGTGTCCCCATCGCCATATATGCGGAGCTTTTTGGCAGTCCAAAGGGTCCCCATCGCCATATATGAGGGGCTTTTTGGCAGTGCAAAGTGTCCCCATCGCCATATATGAGGGGCTTTTTGGCAGTGCAAAGTGTCCGCATCGCCATATGTGAGGGGCCTTTTGCTAGTGCAAAGTGCCCCCATCATCGCACTATATGAGGGGCTTTTCGGCAGCGCAAAGTGTCCCCATCGCCATATATGAGGGGCTTTTTGCCGGTGCAAAGTGTCCCCATCGCCATATATGAGGGGCTTTTTGGCAGTGCAAAGTGTCCCCATCGCCATATATGAGGGGCTTTTTGGCAGTCCAAAGTGTCCCCATCGCCATATATGAGGGGCTTTTTGGCAGTCCAAAGTGTCTCCATCGCCATATATGAGGGGCTTTTTGGCAGTGCAAAGTGTCCCCATCGCCATATATGAGGGGCTTTTTGCCGGTGCAAAGTGTCCCCATCGCCATATATGAGGGGCTTTTTGGCAGTGCAAAGTGTCCCCATCACCATATATGAGGGGCTTTTTGGCAGTCCAAAGTGTCCCCATCGCCATATATGAGGGGCTTTTTGGCAGTGCAAAGTGTCCCCATCGCCATATATGCGGGGCTTTCTGCCAGTGCAAAGTGTCCCCATCGCCATATATGAGGGGCTTTTTGGCAGTGCAAAGTGTCCCCATCGCCATATATGAGGGGCTTTCTGCCAGTCCAAAGTGTCCCCATCGCCGTATATGAGGGGCTTTTGGGCGATGCAAAGTGTTCCATCGCCATATATGAGGGGCTTTTTGGCAGTGCAAAGTGTCACCATCGCCATATATGAGGGGCTTTTTGCGATTGCAAAGTGTCCCCATTGCCATATATGAGGGGCTTTTTGGCAGTGCAAAGTGTCCCCATCGCCATATATGAGGGGCCTTTTGGCAGTGCAAAGTGTCCCCATGGCCATATATGAGGGGCTTGTTGGCAGTGCAAAGTGTCCCCATCGCCATATATGCGGAGCTTTTTGCCAGTGCAAGGTGTCCCCATCGCCATATATGAGGGGCTTTTTGGCAGTGCAAAGTGTCCCCATCGCCGTATATGAGGGGCCTTTTGCCAGTGCAAAGTGTCCCCATCGCCATATATGAGGGGCTTTTTGGCAGTGCAAAGTGTCCCCATCGCCATATATGAGGGGCTTTTTGGCAGTGCAAAGTGTCCCCATGGCCATATATGAGGGGCTTGTTGGCAGTGCAAAGTGTCCCCATCGCCATATATGAGGGGCTTTTTGGCAGTGCAAAGTGTCCCCATCGCCATATATGAGGGGCTTTTTGGCAGTGCAAAGTGTCCCCATCGCCGTATATGAGGGGCCTTTTGCCAGTGCAAAGTGTCCCCATCGCCATATATGAGGGGCTTTTTGGCAGCGCAAAGTGTCCCCATCGCCGTATATGAGGGGCCTTTTGCCGGTGCAAAGTGTCCTTATCGCCATATATGAGGGGCTTTTTGGCAGAGCAAAGTGTCCCCATCGCCATATATGAGGGGCCTTTTGGCAGTCTAAACTGTCCCCATCGCCATATATGAGGGGCTTTTTTGGCAGTGCAAAGTGTCCCCATCGCCATATATGCGGGGCTTTCTGCCAGTGCAAAGTGTCCCCATCGCCATATATGAGGGGCTTTTTGGCAGTGCAAAGTGTCCCCATCGCCATATATGAAGGGCTTTCTGCCAGTGCAAAGTGCCCCCATCACCGTATATGAGGGGGTTTTGGGCAATGCAAAGTGTTCCATCGCCATATATGAGGGGCTTTTTGGCAGTGCAAAGTGTCCCCATCGCCATATGTGAGGGGCTTTTTGGCAGTGCAAAGTGTCGCCATCGCCATATATGAGGGGCTTTTTGGCAGTGCAAAGTGTCCCCATCGCCATATATGCGGGGCTTTCTGCCAGAGCAAAGTGTCCCCATCGGCATATATGACGGGCTTTTTGGCAGTGCAAAGTGTCCCCATCGCCATATATGAGGGTCTTTTGGCAGTGCAAAGTGTCCCCATCGCCATATATGAGGGGCTTTTTGGCGGTCCAAAGTGTCCCCATCGCCATATATGCGGGGCTTTCTGCCAGTGCAAAGTGTCCCCATCGCCATGTATGAGGGGCTTTTTGGCAGTGCAAAGTGTCCCCATCGCCATGTATGAGGGGCTTTTTGCTAGTGCAAAGTGTCCCCATCGCCATATATGAGGGGCTTTTTGGTAGTGCAAAGTGTCCCCATCGCCATATATGAGGGGCTTTCTGCCAGTGCAAAGTGTCCCCATCGCCATGTATGACGGGCTTTTTGCCAGTGCAAAGTGTCCCCATCGCCATATATGAGGGGCTTTTTGGTAGTGCAAAGTGTCCCCATCGCCATATATGAGGGCTTTCTGCCAGTGCAAAGTGTCCCCATCGCCATATATGAGGGGCTTTTTGGCAGCGCAAAGTGTCCCCATCGCCATATATGAGGGGCTTTTTGCCAGTGCAAAGTGTCCCCATCGCCATATATGAGGGGCTTTTTGGCAATGCAAAGTGTCCCCGTCGCCATATATGAGGGGCTTGTTGGCAGTGCAAAGTGTCCCCATCGGCGTATATGAGGGGCTTTTTGCCAGTGCAAAGTGTCCTCATCGCCATATATGAGGGTCTTTTTGGCAGTGCAAAGTGTCACCAGCGCCATATATGAGGGGCTTTTTGCCAGTGCAAAGTGTCCCCATCGCCATATATGAGGGGCTTTTGGGCGATGCAAAGTGTTCCATCGCCATATATGAGGGGCTTTTTGGTAGTGCAAAGTGTCCCCATCGCCGTATATGAGGGGCTTTTTGCCAGTGCAAAGTGTCCCCATCGCCATATATGAGGGGCTTTTTGGCAGTGCAAAGTGTCCCCATCGCCATATATGAGGGGCCTTTTGGCAGTGCAAAGTGTCCCCATTGCCATATATGAGGGGCTTTTTGGCAGTGCAAAGTGTCCCCGTCGCCATATATGCGGAGCTTTTTGCCAGTGCAAGGTGTCCCCATCGCCATATATGAGGGGCTTTTTGGCAGTCCAAAGTGTCCCCATCGCCATATATGAGGGGCTTTTTGGCAGTGCAAAGTGTCCCCATCGCCATATATGAGGGGCTTTTTGGCAGTGCAAAGTGTCCCCATCGCCGTACATGAGGGGCCTTTTGCCAGTGCAAAGTGTCCCCATCGCCATATATGAGGGGCTTTTTGGCAGTGCAAAGTGTCCCCATCGCCATATATGAGGGGCTTTTTGCCGGTGCAAAGTGTCCCCATCGCCATATACGAGGGGCTTTCTGCCAGTGCAAGGTGTCCCCATCGCCATATATGAGGGGCTTTTTGGCAGTCCAAAGTGTCCCCATCGCCATATATGAGGGGCTTTTTGGCAGGGCAAAGTGTCCCCATCGCCATATATGCGGGGCTTTCTGCCAGTGCAAAGTGTCCCCATCGCCATGTATGAGGGGCTTTTTGGCAGTGCAAAGTGTCCCCATCGCCATATATGAGGGGCCTTTTGGCATTGCAAAGTGTCCCCATCGCCATATATGAGGGGCTTTTTGGCAGTGCAAAGTGTCCCCATCGCCATATATGAGGGGCTTTTTGGCAGTGCAAAGTGTCCCCATCGCCGTATATGAGGGGCCTTTTGCCAGTGCAAAGTGTCCCCATCGCCATATATGAGGGGCTTTTTGGCAGTGCAAAGTGTCCCCATCGCCATATATGAGGGGCCTTTTGGCAGTGCAAAGTGTCCCCATTGCCATATATTAGGGGCTTTTTGGCAGTGCAAAGTGTCCCCATCGCCATATCCGCGGAGCTTTTTGCCAGTGCAAGGTGTCCCCATCGCCATATATGAGGGGCTTTTTGGCAGTCCAAAGGGTCCCCATCGCCATATATGAGGGGCTTTTTGGCAGTGCAAAGTGTCCCCATCGCCGTATATGAGGGGCCTTTTGCCAGTGCAAAGTGTCCCCATCGCCATATATGAGGGGCCTTTTGGCAGTGCAAAGTGTCCCCATCGCCATATATGAGGGGCTTTTTGGCAGTGCAAAGTGTCCCCATCGCCATATATGAGGGGCTTTTTGCCGGTGCAAAGTGTCCCCATCGCCATATATGAGGGGCTTTTTGGTAGTGCAAGGTGTCCCCATCGCCATATATGAGGGGCTTTTTGGCAGGGCAAAGTGTCCCCATCGCCCTATATGCGGGGCTTTCTGCCACTGCAAAGTGTCCCCATCGCCATGTATGAGGGGCTTTTTGGCAGTGCAAAGTGTCCCCATCGCCATATATGAGGGGCCTTTTGGCATTGCGAAGTGTCCCCATCGCCATATATGAGGGGCTTTTTGGCAGTGCAAAGTGTCCCCATCGCCATATATGCGGACCTTTTTGGCAGTCCAAAGGGTCCCCATCGCCATATATGAGGGGCTTTTTGGCAGTGCAAAGTGTCCCCATCGCCATATATGAGGGGCTTTTTGGCAGTGCAAAGTGTCCGCATCGCCATATGTGAGGGGCCTTTTGCTAGTGCAAAGTGCCCCCATCATCGCACTATATGAGGGGCTTTTCGGCAGCGCAAAGTGTCCCCATCGCCATATATGAGGGGCTTTTTGCCGGTGCAAAGTGTCCCCATCGCCATATATGAGGGGCTTTTTGGCAGTGCAAAGTGTCCCCATCGCCATATATGAGGGGCTTTTTGGCAGTCCAAAGTGTCCCCATCGCCATATATGAGGGGCTTTTTGGCAGTCCAAAGTGTCTCCATCGCCATATATGAGGGGCTTTTTGGCAGTGCAAAGTGTCCCCATCGCCATATATGAGGGGCTTTTTGCCGGTGCAAAGTGTCCCCATCGCCATATATGAGGGGCTTTTTGGCAGTGCAAAGTGTCCCCATCACCATATATGAGGGGCTTTTTGGCAGTCCAAAGTGTCCCCATCGCCATATATGAGGGGCTTTTTGGCAGTGCAAAGTGTCCCCACCGCCATATATGCGGGGCTTTCTGCCAGTGCAAAGTGTCCCCATCGCCATATATGAGGGGCTTTTTGGCAGTGCAAAGTGTCCCCATCGCCATATATGAGGGGCTTTCTGCCAGTCCAAAGTGTCCCCATCGCCATATATGAGGGGCTTTTGGGCAATGCAAATTGTTCCATCGCCATATATGAGGGGCTTTTTGGCAGTGCAAAGTGTCACCATCGCCATATATGAGGGGCTTTCTGCGATTGCAAAGTGTCCCCATTGCCATATATGAGGGGCTTTTTGGCAGTGCAAAGTGTCCCCATCGCCATATATGAGGGGCCTTTTGGCAGTGCAAAGTGTCCCCATGGCCATATATGAGGGGCTTGTTGGCAGTGCAAAGTGTCCCCATCGCCATATATGCGGAGCTTTTTGCCAGTGCAAGGTGTCCCCATCGCCATATATGAGGGGCTTTTTGGCAGTGCAAAGTGTCCCCATCGCCGTATATGAGGGGCCTTTTGCCAGTCCAAAGTGTCCCCATCGCCATATATGAGGGGCTTTTTGGCAGTGCAAAGTGTCCCCATCGCCATATATGAGGGGCTTTTTGGCAGTGCAAAGTGTCCCCATGGCCATATATGAGGGGCTTGTTGGCAGTGCAAAGTGTCCCCATCGCCATATATGAGGGGCTTTTTGGCAGTGCAAAGTGTCCCCATCGCCATATATGAGGGGCTTTTTGGCAGTGCAAAGTGTCCCCATCGCCGTATATGAGGGGCCTTTTGCCAGTGCAAAGTGTCCCCATCGCCATATATGAGGGGCTTTTTGGCAGTGCAAAGTGTCCCCATCGCCATATATGAGGGGCCTTTTGGCAGTGCAAAGTGTCCCCATTGCCATATATTAGGGGCTTTTTGGCAGTGCAAAGTGTCCCCATCGCCATATCCGCGGAGCTTTTTGCCAGTGCAAGGTGTCCCCATCGCCATACATGAGGGGCTTTTTGGCAGTCCAAAGGGTCCCCATCGCCATATATGAGGGGCTTTTTGGCAGTGCAAAGTGTCCCCATCGCCGTATATGAGGGGCCTTTTGCCAGTGCAAAGTGTCCCCATCGCCATATATGAGGGGCCTTTTGGCAGTGCAAAGTGTCCCCATCGCCATATATGAGGGGCTTTTTGGCAGTGCAAAGTGTCCCCATCGCCATATATGAGGGGCTTTTTGCCGGTGCAAAGTGTCCCCATCGCCATATATGAGGGGCTTTTTGGTAGTGCAAGGTGTCCCCATCGCCATATATGAGGGGCTTTTTGGCAGTCCAAAGTGTCCCAATCGCCATATATGAGGGGCTTTTTGGCAGGGCAAAGTGTCCCCATCGCCATATATGCGGGGCTTTCTGCCACTGCAAAGTGTCCCCATCGCCATGTATGAGGGGCTTTTTGGCAGTGCAAAGTGTCCCCATCGCCATATATGAGGGGCCTTTTGGCATTGCGAAGTGTCCCCATCGCCATATATGAGGGGCTTTTTGGCAGTGCAAAGTGTCCCCATCGCCATATATGCGGAGCTTTTTGGCAGTCCAAAGGGTCCCCATCGCCATATATGAGGGGCTTTTTGGCAGTGCAAAGTGTCCCCATCGCCATATATGAGGGGCTTTTTGGCAGTGCAAAGTGTCCGCATCGCCATATGTGAGGGGCCTTTTGCTAGTGCAAAGTGCCCCCATCATCGCCATATATGAGGGGCTTTTCGGCAGCGCAAAGTGTCCCCATCGCCATATATGAGGGGCTTTTTGCCGGTGCAAAGTGCCCCCATCGCCATATATGAGGGGCTTTTTGGCAGTGCAAAGTGTCCCCATCGCCATATATGAGGGGCTTTTTGGCAGTCCAAAGTGTCCCCATCGCCATATATGAGGGGCTTTTTGGCAGTCCAAAGTGTCTCCATCGCCATATATGAGGGGCCTTTTGGCAGTGCAAAGTGTCCCCATCGCCATATATGAGGGGCTTTTTGCCGGTGCAAAGTGTCCCCATCGCCATATATGAGGGGCTTTTTGGCAGTGCAAAGTGTCCCCATCACCATATATGAGGGGCTTTTTGGCAGTGCAAAGTGTCCCCATCGCCATATATGAGGGGCTTTTTGGCAGTGCAAAGTGTCCCCATCGCCATATATGCGGGGCTTTCTGCCAGTGCAAAGTGTCCCCATCGCCATATATGAGGGGCTTTTTGGCAGTGCAAAGTGTCCTCATCGCCATATATGAGGGGCTTTCTGCCAGTCCAAAGTGTCCCCATCGCCGTATATGAGGGGCTTTTGGGCAATGCAAAGTGTTCCATCGCCATATATGAGGGGCTTTTTGGCAGTGCAAAGTGTCACCATCGCCGTATATGAGGGGCTTTTTGCGATTGCAAAGTGTCCCCATTGCCATATATGAGGGGCTTTTTGGCAGTGCAAAGTGTCCCCATCGCCATATATGAGGGGCCTTTTGGCAGTGCAAAGTGTCCCCATGGCCATATATGAGGGGCTTGTTGGCAGTGCAAAGTGTCCCCATCGCCATATATGCGGAGCTTTTTGCCGGTGCAAGGTGTCCCCATCGCCATATATGAGGGGCTTTTTGGCAGTGCAAAGTGTCCCCATCGCCGTATATGAGGGGCTTTTTGCCAGTGCAAAGTGTCCCCATCGCCATATATGAGGGGCTTTTTGGCAGTGCAAAGTGTCCCCATCACCATATATGAGGGGGTTTTTGGCAGTGCAAAGTGTCTCCATCGCCATATATGAGGGGCCTTTTGGCAGTGCAAAGTTTCCCCGTCGCCACATATGCGGAGCTTTTTGCCAGTGCAAAGTGTCCCCATCGGCGTATATGAGGGGCTCTTTGCCAGTGCAAAGTGTCCCCATCGCCATATATGAGGGGCTTTTTGGCAGTGCAAAGTGTCCCCATAGCCATATATGAGGAGCTTTTTGCCATTGCAAGGTGTCCCCATCGCCATATATGAGGGGCTTTTTGGTAGTGCAAAGTGTCCCCATCGCCGTATATGAGGAGCTTTTTGGAAGTGCAAAGTGTCCCCATCGCCATATATGAGGGGCTTTTTGGCAGTCCAAAGTGTCCCCATCGCCATATATGAGGGGCTTTTTGGCAGTCCAAAGTGTCTCCATCGCCATATATGAGGGGCTTTTTGGCAGTGCAAAGTGTCCCCATCGCCATATATGAGGGGCTTTTTGCCGGTGCAAAGTGTCCCCATCGCCATATATGAGGGGCTTTTTGGCAGTGCAAAGTGTCCCCATCACCATATATGAGGGGCTTTTTGGCAGTCCAAAGTGTCCCCATCGCCATATATGAGGGGCTTTTTGGCAGTGCAAAGTGTCCCCATCGCCATATATGAGGGCTTTTTGCCAGTGCAAGGTGTCCCCATCGCCATACATGCGGAGCTTTTTGCCATACCAAGGTGTCCCCATCGCCATATATGAGGGGCTTTTTGGCAGTGCAAAGTGTCCCCATCGCCGTATATGAGGAGCTTTTTGGAAGTGCAAAGTGTCCCCATCGCCATATATGAGGGGCTTTTTGGCAGTCCAAAGTGTCCCCATCGCCATATATGAGGGGCTTTTTGGCAGTCCAAAGTGTCTCCATCGCCATATATGAGGGGCTTCTTGGCAGTGCAAAGTGTCCCCATCGCCATATATGCGGGGCTTTCTGCCAGTGCAAAGTGTCCCCATCGCCATATATGAGGGGCTTTTTGGCAGTGCAAAGTGTCCCCATCGCCATATATGAGGGGCTTTCTGCCAGTCCAAAGTGTCCCCATCGCCGTATATGAGGGGCTTTTGGGCAATGCAAAGTGTTCCATCGCCCATATATGAGGGGCTTTTTGGCAGTGCAAAGTGTCCCCATCGCCATATATGAGGGGCCTTTTGGTAGTGCAAAGTGTCCCCATGGCCATATATGAGGGGCTTGTTGGCAGTGCAAAGTGTCCCCATCGCCATATATGCGGAGCTTTTTGCCAGTGCAAGGTGTCCCCATCGCCATATATGAGGGGCTTTTTGGCAGTGCAAAGTGTCCCCATCGCCGTATATGAGGGGCTTTTTGCCAGTGCAAAGTGTCCCCATCGCCATATATGAGGGGCTTTTTGGCAGTGCAAAGTGTCCCCATCACCATATATGAGGGGGTTTTTGGCAGTGCAAAGTGTCTCCATCGCAATATATGAGGGGCTTTTTGGCAGTGCAAAGTTTCCCCGTCGCCACATATGCGGAGCTTTTTGCCAGTGCAAAAGTGTCCCCCATCGGCGTATATGAGGGGCTCTTTGCCAGTGCAAAGTGTCCCCATCGCCATATATGAGGGGCTTTTTGGCAGTGCAAAGTGTCCCCATAGCCATATATGAGGAGCTTTTTGCCATTGCAAGGTGTCCCCATCGCCATATATGAGGGGCTTTTTGGTAGTGCAAAGTGTCCCCATCGCCGTATATGAGGAGCTGTTTGGAAGTGCAAAGTGTCCCCATCGCCATATATGAGGGGCTTTTTGGCAGTGCAAGGTGTCCCCATCGCCATACATGCAGAGCTTTTTGCCATACCAAGGTGTCCCCATCGCCATATATGAGGGGCTTTTTGGCAGTGCAAAGTGTCCCCATCGCCGTATATGAGGAGCTTTTTGGAAGTGCAAAGTGTCCCCATCGCCGTATATGAGGAGCTTTTTGGCAGTGCAAAGTGTCCCCATCGCCATATATGAGGGGCTTTTTGGCAGTCCAAAGTGTCCCCATCGCCATATATGAGGGGCTTTTTGGCAGTGCAAAGTGTCCCCATCGCCATATATGTGGGGCTTTCTGCCAGTGCAAAGTGTCCCCATCGCCATATATGAGGGGCTTTTTGCAGTGCAAAGTGTCCCCATCGCCATATATGAGGGGCTTTCTGCCGGTGCAAAGTGTCCCCATCGCCGTATATGAGGGGCTTTTGGGCAATGCAAAGTGTTCCATCGCCATATATGAGGGGCTTTTTGCCAGTGCAAAGTGTCCCCATCGCCATATATGAGGGGCTTTTTGGCAGTGCAAAGTGTCCCCATCGCTATATATGAGGGGCCTTTTGGCAGTGCAAAGTGTCCGCATCGCCATATGTGAGGGGCTTTTTGGCAGTGCAAAGTGTCCCCATCGCCATATATGCGGAGCTTTTTGCCAGTGCAAGGTGTCCCCATCGCCATATATGAGGGGCTTTTTGGCAGTGCAAAGTGTCCCCATCGCCATATATGAGGGGCTTTTCGGCAGGGCAAAGTGTCCCCATCGCCAGATATGTGGGGCTTTCTGCCAGTGCAAAGTGTCCCCATCGCCATATATCAGGGGCTTTTTGGCAGTGCAAAGTGTCCCCATCGCCATTAATGAGGGGCCTTTTGGCAGTGCAAAGTGTCCGCATCGCCATATGTGAGGGGCTTTTTGGCATTGCAAAGTGTCCCCATCGCCATATATGCGGAGCTTTTTGCCAGTGCAAGGTGTCCCCATCGCCATATATGAGGGGCTTTTTGCCAGTGCAAAGTGTCCCCATCGCCATGTATAAGGGGCTTTTTGGCAGCGCAAAGTGTCCCCATCGCCATATATGAGGGCTTTTTGGCAGTGCAAAGTGTCCCCATCGCCATATATGTGGGGCTTTCTGCCAGTGCAAAGTGTCCCCATCGCCATATATCAGGGGCTTTTTGGAGGTGCAAAGTGTCCCCATCGCCATATATGAGGGGCTTTTTGGCAGTGCAAGGTGTCCCCATCGCCATACATGCGGAGCTTTTTGCCATACCAAGGTGTCCCCATCGCCATATATGAGGGGCTTTTTGGCAGTGCAAAGTGTCCCCATCGCCGTATATGAGGAGCTTTTTGGAAGTGCAACGTGTACCCGTCGCCATATATGAGGGGCTTTTTGGCAGTCCAAAGTGTCCCCATCGCCAATATATGAGGGGCTTTTTGGCAGTCCAAAGTGTCCCCATCGCCATATATGAGGGGCTTTTTGGCAGTGCAAAGTGTCCCCATCGCCATATATGAGGGGCTTTCTGCCGGTGCAAAGTGTCCCCATCGCCGTATATGAGGGGCTTTTGGGCAATGCAAAGTGTTCCATCGCCATATATGAGGGGCTTTTTGGCAGTGCAAAGTGTCCCCATCGCCATATATGAGGGGCTTTTTGCCAGTGCAAAGTGTCCCCATCGCCATATATGAGGGGCTTTTTGGCAGTGCAAAGTGTCCCCATCGCCATATATGAGGGGCCTTTTGGCAGTGCAAAGTGTCCGCATCGCCATATGTGAGGGGCTTTTTGGCAGGGCAAAGTGTCCCCATCGCCATATATGCGGAGCTTTTTGCCAGTGCAAGGTGTCCCCATCGCCATATATGAGGGGCTTTTTGGCAGTGCAAAGTGTCCCCATCGCCGTATATGAGGGGCTTTTTGCCAGTGCAAGTGTCCCCATCGCCATATATAAGGGGCTTTTTGGCAGCGCAAAGTGTCCCCATCGCCATATATGAGGGGCTTTTTGGCAGTGCAAAGTGTCCCCATCGCCATATATGTGGGGCTTTCTGCCAGTGCAAAGTGTCCCCATCGCCATATATCAGGGGCTTTTTGGCAGTGCAAAGTGTCCCCATCGCCATATATGAGGGGCCTTTTGGCAGTGCAAAGTGTCCGCATCGCCATATGTGAGGGGCTTTTTGGCAGTGCAAAGTGTCCCCATCGCCATATATGAGGGGCTTTTTGCCAGTGCAAGGTGTCCCCATCGCCATATATGAGGGGCTTTTTGCCAGTGCAAAGTGTCCCCATCGCCATATATAAGGGGCTTTTTGGCAGCGCAAAGTGTCCCCATCGCCATATATCAGGGGCTTTTTGGCAGTGCAAAGTGTCCCCATCGCCATATATGAGGGGCTTTTTGGCAGTGCAAAGTGTCCCCATCGCCATATTGAGGGGCCTTTTGGCAGTGCAAAGTGTCCGCATCGCCATATGTGAGGCTTTTTGGCAGGGCAAAGTGTCCCAATCGCCATATATGCGGAGCTTTTTGCCAGTGCAAGGTGTCCCCATCGCCATATATGAGGGGCTTTTTGGCAGTGCAAAGTGTCCCCATCGCCGTTATGAGGGGCTTGTTGCCAGCGCAAAGTGTCCCCATCGCCATATATGAGGGGCTTTTTGGTAGTGCAAAGTGTCCCCATCGCCATATATGTGGGGCTTTCTGCTACTGCAAAGTGTCCCCATCGCCATATATCAGGGGCTTTTTGGCAGTGCAAAGTGTCCCCATCGCCATATATGAGGGGCCTTTTGGCAGTGCAAAGTGTCCGCATCGCCATATGTGAGGGCTTTTTGACAATGCAAAGTGTCCCGATCGCCATATATGCGGAGCTTTTTGCCCAGTGCAAGGTGTCCCCATCGCCATATATGAGGGGCTTTTGCAGCGCAAAGTGTCCCCATCGCCATATATCAGGGGCTTTTTGGAAGTGCAAAGTGTCCCATCGCCGTATATGAGGGGCTTTTTGGCAGTGCAAGGTGTCCCCATTGCCATACATGCGGAGCTTTTTGCATACCAAGGTGTCCCCATCGCCATATATGAGGGGCTTTTTGGCAGTGCAAAGTGTCCCCATCGCCGTATATGAGGAGCTTTTTGGAAGTGCAAAGTGTCCCCATCGCCATATATGAGGGGTTTTTTGGCAGTCCAAAGTGTCCCCATCGCCATATATAAGGGGCTTTTTGGCAGCGCAAAGTGTCCCCATCGCCATATATGAGGGGCTTTTTGGCATGGCAAAGTGTCCCCATCGCCATATATGAGGGGCTTTTTGGCAGTGCAAAGTGTCCCCATCGCCATATATGAGGGGCCTTTTGGCAGTGCAAAGTGTCCGCATCGCCATATGTGAGGGGCTTTTTGGCAGGGCAAAGTGTCCCCATCGCCATATATAAGGGGCTTTTTGGCAGCGCAAAGTGTCCCCATCGCCATATATGAGGGGCTTTTTGGCATGGCAAAGTGTCCCCATCGCCATATATGAGGGCTTTTTGGCAGTGCAAAGTGTCCCCATCGCCATATATGAGGGGTTTTTTGGCAGTGCAAAGTGTCCGCATCGCCATATATGAGGGGCCTTTTGGCAGTGCAAAGTGTCCCCATCGCCATATATGAGGGGCTTTTTGGCAGTCCAAAGTGTCCCCATCGCCATATATAAGGGGCTTTTTGGCAGCGCAAAGTGTCCCCATCGCCATATATGAGGGCTTTTTGGCATGGCAAAGTGTCCCCATCGCCATATATGAGGGGCTTTTTGGCAGTGCAAAAGTGTCCCCATCGCCATATATGAGGGGCCTTTTGGCAGTGCAAAGTGTCCGCATCGCCATATGTGAGGGGCTTTTTGGCAGTGCAAAGTGTCCCCATCGCCATATATGTGGGGCTTTCTGCCAGTGCAAAGTGTCCCCATCGCCATATATCAGGGGCTTTTTGGCAGTGCAAAGTGTCCCATCGCCATATATGAGGGGCCTTTTGGCAGTGCAAAGTGTCCGCATCGCCATATGTGAGGGGCTTTTTGGCAGTGCAAAGTGTCCCCATCGCCATATATGCGGAGCTTTTTGCCAGTGCAAGGTGTCCCCATCGCCATATATGAGGGGCTTTTTGCCAGTGCAAAGTGTCCCCATCGCCATATATAAGGGGCTTTTTGGCAGCGCAAAGTGTCCCCATCGCCATATATGAGGGGCCTTTTGGCAGTGCAAAGTGTCCGCATCGCCATATATGAGGGGCCTTTTGGCAGTGCAAAGTGTCCCCATCGCCATATATGAGGGGCTTTTTGGCAGTCCAAAGTGTCCCCATCGCCATATATAAGGGGCTTTTTGGCAGCGCAAAGTGTCCCCATCGCCATATATGAGGGGCTTTTTGGCATGGCAAAGTGTCCCCATCGCCATAATGAGGGGCTTTTTTGGCAGTGCAAAGTGTCCCCATCGCCATATATGAGGGCCTTTTGGCAGTGCAAAGTGTCCGCATCGCCATATGTGAGGGGCTTTTTGGCAGTGCAAAGTGTCCCCATCGCCATATATGTGGGGCTTTCTGCCAGTGCAAAGTGTCCCCATCGCCATATATCAGGGCTTTTTGGCAGTGCAAAGTGTCCCCATCGCCATATATGAGGGGCCTTTTGGCAGTGCAAAGTGTCCGCATCGCCATATGTGAGGGGCTTTTTGGCAGTGCAAAGTGTCCCCATCGCCATATATGCGGAGCTTTTTGCCAGTGCAAGGTGTCCCCATCGCCATATATG